>VWZY01008173.1:95043-268456 GCA_013399075.1 Chloroceryle aenea
AAGCTGAAGCCTGTTGCAGCAGGTCTCTGTCGTGTTCCTGGGTGTCTATGTAGGCATCGACGTGTTTGTGTAAAGTTTTCGGTCTAAAGGAGTGTGAACCCTTTCAAGTCGGTGACCACGTTACCTGCACTGGCTGCCATTGCAAATAGTGCAAGTGACTGTATCGAAGCCACTGTGTAAGTAGGTGGTAGATGCAAGGTTCAAATTCCCAAGCTTTGGGAAGCAGCTTGTTCCATTCCCTTCAGTTTTCAGGATCTCGGTTCTGTTTAGATTTAGATTGGAAATAAGGAGGAAGTTCTTTACCACGAGAGTGGTGGAGCACTGGAACAGGTTGGCCAGGGAGGTGGTTGAGGCCCCATCCCTGGAGACATTCGAGGTGAGACTTGACAGAGCTCTGAGCAACCTGCTCTAGTTGAGGATGTCCCTGCTCTCAGCAGGGGGATTGGACTGGATGACCTCTTGAAAGGGTTGAAAGGTCCCTTTCAACCCAGACACTTCTATGGTTCTATGTTTCTATTTCAAAGGTCTGTTTTTCCTCTGCTTTACGGGAAGTGGGATTATATAGGTTTAGGATTATTACTTTGTCTGATCATACCTGAGGATGTCAAAATGGCTTTATTTGTTGTGTTGTTCTGTAGTGCTGTAGTTTGTAATGCGGATTTTTGAAGTATGCTATGGAGTGGAAAAATTAAGACTCCTGCCTGTATAGTGCACCTGCCACAACTCTTTGTAGACAGGACAATAAATTGCCCAATATTTACATATGCTTGCAGTAAGCACAGAAACTGTATCTTTATTCTGCATCAAGCAGATGTGCAGCTTGCAACTGCCTCCCAGTTTTATGGAAGGTTATTGTGAGAGGCAGTCATGCTTGCCAGCAGTGCCTTAATGAAGTGATGGTGCAGGAGGGCAGGTGGGCCATTACACTGGATCTTAGAATCTCTTATCATAAGTGTTTGGAAAGCTAGACTGTTTGTTTTTGGTTTTTTTTTTAAATGAAGTATACTGAGCAAAGCATCCTCACAGGTTACATTTGAACAACTATAAAAAAAGCTTATGAGAAGTTGTCAGACAGATATAAAACAATTTCTGTCAGATCACAACTTGGAAGACCAATTAGTTACAAACGCCTGGAACATATACCACTTTCTAGGGCTTTTCTAGATGCTGCCTCAGGATCAAGTACCTTCATAACCCAAAAATAAGCAGGACGATAATTGAACCTGTCTTAAACAAAATACAGATAAGGCAGGGTCTGATTTCCATCCTCTGAGATTTCCCACTCATAGGAGGAAATGAAACTGAATCTACATGTGATAATGCCTCTTTGTGAAAGCAGTGGAGGTTGACGTGTATGGGCAGCTTTAGGGAGTAACAGAGGAGTGATCATTTCAGTTGACTCATCTGTCTGTGGCTGGCTTTCTCCATGTTCCGCTTTTCCATGAATTCTCCCAGCCCTCAATTGCAGGGAGGGCTGTGGAGTGTTGGTGTAAGGGGGAATGAATAAAGATAGACCTGATGTAGATGCAACACAGGGTGATGTAAGAATAGCACAAGCATGGGGTGATGCTTCCATGGTGTACGCTCCCTGCTGGTCATTGTTTTGGGGTCAGAATCTTACTGAGCAGAGGGGAGTGGTTTAGTTTTAATAACCCTTGTAGTTTTTCTGTAAACTTTCCCAGGTCCATTGTGAATTCACATAACATTTTAGCATCAACATTATCCTGTGACAAGCTGTTCACCGGCTTATGGCGTGGTTTGTGAAGAACCATCTACGTAAGGCACCCGTGAGCCTAACACCTGCTGGTTGGGTTTGATACTCAGTTTTGTTACAGAAGGAGGTCGTGAACACAATCCACATTCTTTACTTTACACCTATAATGGATTTATAGACCATTTGTTGCAGAAGTGCAGTCTTTTGTCATCTTCAGGTGTTTGATGGATATATAAATTTTGGAGGAAAAACTATGAAATTTTAATGGTATGGTGAATTACTTTGTGCAGTTTTGAATAGATGTTTAAAGACATTTAAAGATAGTTTTAAAAAGGCTACCATATCTGTACTGTTCTTTATTCAATCTCTACCTATATAAATCTATATCAAATTAATAATTTGGCTCCTTCTATAGAGGTGCATTGTGTTGAGAGCTGAGTAGCTCTTTCATTTTGAAGATCTAATAAGCATTTTTCTATATTAATATGTTTTCAAGTAAAGCTGAATATTCTGTTACAGTACATGTATTACACACCTCTTTACTTATGTGTGATCTTGCAACCAAAGTGATTTTCTTTCATTAGCTTCACTTTTTGTATAGCTTTCTGATTCTACTCCTAGGAAGCTGAGGAAAAAGTACGTGTTTTCACTGGGCGGGTTTTTAAAATGATAACAAAACCTGGCTGTCTGGGGATCTTAAGACTTAATGGAGGTTTATCTTCTGTTAGAGAGCATAATTTCTCTAAATATAAGTAGATGTCTGTAAGAAAGTAACTGGTTTTATTCAAGATTTCTTATTAATTTACATACAGAATAGACATAAAAAATTAGGGAATACCTCCGAAGGAGTCTTTATTCTTCGCTTCGTCTGATGCGTGTACATACATGCTGCTGGTAGTGATATTTATATTATTTGTCCTTAGTTGTAGGAGTAAAACAACTGTTGTTGGATTGAATATTGAAAATCTTAATGCTTTGGAAATAAAGCACAGCTGTGTTGTATTATATTCCGGAATGATTCAGGTTTCTGCTCAGAGGAGATTATAGGTTAACTACACTTAGTGCACGAGGTGAATGGTGGCATTCAGAGTCAAAGGTTGCATTACCCTGAGTTACTCATGTATTGTGAAGACAGATAACATATTTTTCCCATTTTAAATGGCTGAAGTAACGGGACTTCTCAACTTCACTTAAAGAACATTTAGAGCATTTAGAACATTTACAGCATTTAGATATTTCTGTTATTCTAGTTTTCTTTTTACCTGAGTGCCTCTTGAGTAATATTCCTGGGGCATGTTCAAGTCCTTTCCAATAAGCAGGCCCTCACAAAAATTGCTGAAGAATATTGTTAGCCAGTAAATATATGCATTAACTTTTTTTTGTTTGTTCTTATCAAATAGCTCAACATGAACTTTGTCAAGATCATCTAAAAAGTGAACAGAGCAATATTTCTTCTTCTGAGAAAGGCTTCTCCTGCAGTGCTGCCCTATTCTCTACCTATTCCTGGAGCTATGTTCCTTTCTTCACGTTAGGTGCTAATGAAGTTACCTGCTTCATCAGAGGAAATGCAGATCCATGAAATTACTTCTTGTGCAAGTAAGTTAATGAGGGGAATTTTAAACCTTGCTATTACATCATTGTTCTTTTGTTTTTTTATTGCTAGAGCTCCAGAATTCCCTTTCAAGATTGAGGTCCAAATGTAGAGGTGTTTATTGTTGGAGAACCATTATAAATTAAAGCTCCTCTGCAATACTGTCATGGTCTTGAGCTACCATGGTTACCTGTTCAGCAGCATTGTTAAAAAAATGTGCACCATGAGCATTCCACGTAAATTGTCCTGCTGGGAGCAAGTGAACTCAGTTAGATATAGGTAAAAGTTTATAGAACTGGAGGTTTAATTTCTAGAATGCTTCACTCCAGCAGGCTAATAGAGGGCAAGTCCTAAAGTTATATCGTTTTCTGGTTTTGTGTCCAGCTGAGCAAAACACTGTACAATTCTGTAATGAACTGCTGAAATAAGTGTACCTGATAAAAGCCCAAAGGTACTCAGCAGACAACAGGCAACAGTAGCTTCTGCTGCTGTTATGATTTTGGTGACAGAGTGATAAGCTATACAAGTAAAATACAAAGGTATTAATTTGGATTTTTTTTTAGTTAATGTGATCTCTCTCAAAACAGGTTGAAGTCTGACAGCTGATGAAGCTGAATTTCTTAAATTGAAAATTACAACACAGTTTCAATGTTTTAATTATTATATGATGCTTTCTATCTGAGGAGTAAATACCCTTTAAAAATCTGAATATTGATTATTATTCAGTAGGTATCCTGATGTATGTATCACCTTTGGGTAGTGGGAAACAGGGGAGATGAGAGTTCATAGAAAAAAGAGCTTTTTCCTCTTTTATGAAGAGACAGTGCTATTTTGGGAAAATTTGAGTTCCTAACTTTTCAGAATACAGTCCTTCAGTTTCTAAAGCTTGTAAAGCACTCTTAATGTCATAGTTTGAAAGGTGCTGTAAACATGTCAGTATTGGACACAAAAGCATATTTCAGCTGTATCCAGAAATCTGTTTTCTTTTGCAGTTTGTGACTGTATGGAACTAGAGTAGCATCATCTGAGGGAGGCAAAAAGCTATTTTTTTTCATAATCTCTTTAAGTGATAGGTGTAGTATGTGGTAGGAGTCTGCAGTGTTAAGAGTTGAGGAAGTGTTTGCTTTTGGCTTCATATAAATTCTAGCAGTTCGCCCACTTGTAAGAGGACAAATTTCAGTACTGATCCTTAGCAGGTAAGTAATCCTTTTAACACTTGTCTTGCTAAAATTTTGGATGTTTTGATTTAATATAATGTTTGAAGAACTTGAAGGTTTTAAATATGTCTTGAGTTTTGAAAGACTGTCTGCAGGCTGTGTGTTTATACTCTTAAATGCCTGCTGCAAATTTTCTCTGTCTAATCAATAAATATTTACATACACAACTTTTTCTTGGAGTGTCTATATTCCACAAAGCTTTAATTATTAAGCTTTGAAAACTAAATACTTCACAAGGAAGATAGATGCCATCACTCTGAATGTCCCCTGCTTCTTCTTTCTTCCCCCAGCTTTATATGCTGAGCATGATGTCATACAATATGGAATATCCCTTTGGTCAGTTGGGGTCAGCTGTTCTAGATGTGTCCCCTTCCAGCCTGCTTGCTGGTGGGATGTTGTGAGGAGCAGGAGAGGCCTTGACTCCATGTATGCACTGCTCAGCAGTAACTAAAACATCCCTGAACTGTTAGTAGTTTCCAGCATAAATCCAACATATAGCCCCACACCAGCTTTTGCAAGCACCATTTCAACCCGGTCAGTGTTTGTGTAATACTGATAGACACATTTTGCAGATTTAAAGAAAATAGAGACCCAGATAAGAAAAAAGACATTTCGTGTTTAAGAAATTCCACTGTGAGTTGCGAGAGCTGGGTTACATTCCTTGCTGTCCTGATCCTTGATAGTATATTTGGGAAATACTTTTGATAGTACATAGGTTGTACAAGTCTCTGTCAGGTTACTTAAGCAGGTACTTAGTAATGCAGTTTCATGAAAGCACAGTGGTATTACTGCTTGGATCCCTTTTCCATTTGGCTTTACAGTGCACGTTTTTCCTCTCCAGCTATTGTTCTTGTTTGTTTAGACTACAATTGTTGTCTCACTAAACAAAGAAGACTCAGAGCTTGAAGGGTACAAGTGCTACAGTAGTACTAAGGCAAAGTATTAGTGTTTCAAGCTTCACAGGCATCTCTAGATGAGGATTTATTGCAGTTCAGACAAAAAATGTTTGAAAAACACAACACCGCTGTAGATGTGTTGCTGCTTTGTGGTTCACGTAGACTAATAGGACTTATTTGGTTAGGACTCTGATCTGAGTTACAGTTGAAGAATCCTCCCCGTGCCCTATTTTAAGGCTGAACCCAGTATATGTCTGGGTAAGTTTTATTAATCACGGTAGAATCCATTGGTTTTGCTTTTACCTTAATTCTGATTCCTCCTGATTTGTGTTTTGTTGTAGGTTCTCATTAACTCTGCTGGCAATGTCTATGATTTTATCTGCCTCTGTTGTCCGTGTGAGGGATGGACTCCCACTGTCTGCATCTACAGATTATGACCAGAGCACAGGAATGCAAAAATGTAGAAAATATTTTAAAATGCTCTCAAAAAAACTTTCTCAGCTTCCTGATAGATGTACCTTGAAAACTGGACAGTATAATATAAAGTAAGACTTCTCTTAAATGTATTTGTGACATGCTGGTTTATGTCTGTCTGTGGATTAAGAAGTTAGCAGTTCACATTAGAAATGATTAATTCTCAGCAGTATTTATATATCAGAAATTTAAAATTGAGAAATTGTAGAAAGATTTGAAACCTACTCAAACTTTGGTAGGAGCTCTAGGTTGAAATATAAATATTGAAGTCCTTGACCTCCTAGAGATATTTCTTTAAATTTCAAGGCTGTTTCTTACATGAAAATTACCAGACATGTTCTTCATCATGGTGGTTTCAACTGGTATTCATTTGCTTTCTCTTTCTGGTTTACATAATTTTTTAAGTGCCCAAATGCTTCCATAACCCAGTATTTCTTAAAACTTTTGGTTAGGGGAATTAGACACTTGTATTGTGCCTGCAGGGTTTCTTTTGGCTTCAGAGGAAACACGCTCTAAAATTCAGTACTTATTTCATAGGGCACACAGGGAGTAGGAAGGGTGGGAATGATTTTTCTAGTATGAGGGCAGTTCTCCATCCAGCACTTTCACAATAATGCTTTTTGTTTTCTTTTCCCACTTACGTGATTTGACTTTTTTTTTTTTTAATAGCTAATCCTAAATTTCTCAAACTAGTCAATTTGATAGTGTTACCTGCATGACAACACTGATTAATTAATCGTTCAGAAGATGCTCTTTTTTTCTTTGTTGGCAGTGTGAAATTTGGATTATTGTGAAATAATTCTTTGAATTATTATGTTGTTTACTCAGAATTTTGCTTTGTATGTGACCTTTCTCTTTAGTATTGGTAAGAAGGTGTACCTGTGTGTAGTTGGCAATTCAGTTGCACTTTAACTGAGCTAAATTCTGATTTTAATTTCAGTATGCTGTTTTAAATGAGGTAATTTAATCCTAACCCTTGAAAACGTGGAAGTTACAGTGGTGGAAAGTATACCACTTGAGTGATCCTAGAACATGCTTGGCCTTCTTCATCTTCCATTGATACGAGTTTCCAGCTTTTCTCAGGATTAGGCCCAGCATGGAGGAAATTTTTCCAGTCAGTCTTTTTTAAAACTTCAGCTGTAGTTGGTTTGTAAGTTATCCATCACGATATTGAAGAAATCATAAGGTGTTGTGAAGCATGAACTCTATTTAATGAATTGCCTAAATGCAGTAGGGTTATGTCTATTGAAAACTGTCCCTTCCTAATTTCATATTTGCCCTCTCTGGTCATCCTTGCAACTACCTCTGGAGAATGCTAAATCCCATTATTATGTGGAACAGTTTTATTTTATCACATATTTTAGAAAGAACCAGCTGCCCTTTCCCCCCAGTCTGAAGATAAGTTTTTGCATTTTTGGGATGCACTGGTTCACATATTCTGAATTTGAGATGAATGAAAAGTTATCATAAGACAAACCAGTTGTGTTTCTGTATCCCAAAGCCTGCTGTTATTTTCTGTTCCATGTATGTGAGAGTGGGTACATATATATACACACACATTATATATATAATACACATATATGTATAACAGAGCTTCTCAAATGATTGTACAGTGTGGTGTTCAAATAAACATTGCCTAAATGTAAGCTCTTTTTCTTCTGGGTGTGTTGGACTTTTCAGTAAATGTTAATTCCTTTGCTACCCCAGAACAGTTTTTGGTTTCCCGATTATAGACTATGAGATCAGGCTACCAAAGCAGCAAATTGCTTGGATTTAAATATGAAATTTTGAATTTTTTGTCTCAATTACAGCTTTATAAGTTCTCTGGGAGTAAGCTATATGATGTTGTGCACTGAGAATTATCCCAGTGTCCTGGCTTTCTGCTTCCTGGATGAGCTTCAGAAAGAGTTCATCACTACCTACAATATGATGAAGACAAATACTGCTGTCAGACCATATTGTTTTATAGAGTTTGGTAAGGATCTGACTATTGTTTCCTTAACTCTCACACTAAGACAAATGAGTATTTATGTAGATGTGCAACTTAATGCATACAAATGAAAAATGTCCAAGGCAGTTTATAGCTGCATTTAATCTGATTTAAGTCCTGTTAGAATCAATAAAGAAATATTTCTGTGGGCATCAAATTAGGCTACTAGAGTTTTATCCAAACTTACTTATCATCTCTGTGTTCATTCTAGTAGATTTTGGTTTAAGCCTTGTGTGACCAAATCTGGATTTCATCTTCTCCTAGTTAGTAATACTAGGAGCTGTTTGACTTCATACCTGTTGAAATATTTAACCTGTAAACACATTGAGCTTCACACATTTCTCAAGTAAAAGATTGTAATTTTGTATTTGCTCTTAGCTGTGCTGTAATTTTTGCTCAGTACATGAAAGGGAGAGATTTTTATTTGTCTTATGATACAGTAAAGCATTTAATCTTCTGTCATGAAAGCTCCAAGTACAGCTCATCTCATGTATACCAGATACCAGCTGTTATGCATTCCATTAAGATCTGTCATTTTAATACTATATGTTGGGCAGTTATTTTGAATATTCTTATAAAGTGCATTAGGGCAAAAAGAGCTGCAGTTTTAGAAATAAGGGCAATATATTCCAGTAGATTAATTCCTGTCTATAATTCACTCAGGCAATTTTTAACAATTTCTATACAATGTTGTTTTTCTTATGCAGATTCTTATGAACACTTTTTGTGTGTTCAATGCTTTCTGTGTTCTACAAGTTGTTCAGTTAGAATGTAGGTCTATTAAAGCCTTCATACCTGAATAATAGGGTACTAATTTTCTCCACCTGACTATTTTGCAAGCAGATTTTATAGTCAGGTAAGTTATGCTTGAATGCAGGAGTTCATTTTTTCATAGGGATATTTACTAAACTAAGATAAAAGCTAGAGTAAGTGCAGTAAATCAATTGTTTAGCAATGCGTTCTGGCTCATGCAGTGAAAAGTCATTAGTTTATTCACAGTTATTAAGTAATTAGATTTCTAGAGCTTTTTTTTTTTTAACTGAAGAGTTAAATAGCCCATGATATACTTATCACAAACCAGAAATAATATTAAAAAATCCAAGATAAATAAAAACGTTTCAAACAATATATTTCAATTTGTGAAGTATGTAGCACATAAAAATGTGTGGTCTTGGATTATTAACAGAAGTCCATAAGGATATACCTTTTTTATTTTAAATTTTGCACAGATAATTTCATTCAGAGGACCAAACAGAGATATAACAACACACGGTCTTTGTCAACAAAGATGAATCTTGCTGACATGCAGACAGAAATCAAACTGAGACCACCCTATCAAATTTCTGTGTCAGAGCTTGGTTCAGCTAATGGGTTTGCGCATTTATCTGTGGCGGAATATAAGGGTACTGGTAAGATATCTGCAGGTAAGCATCAGATTTCTGGGTTTGTATCCTTAAATGAGACATGTGCTTGGTAGTAGAATTAATTTTAGATACCTTTTTCTTCAAAAATAGCTTTATCTCTGTGGTGTTCTTAAAGCATAAAGATGCTATGACCTTGTGTGTATTTTTTCTTAGAAGTCTGTTTTGTCCTCTGCTCAAAGTGTGTATCTTCTCAAGGAGCTCAGAGGGAGAAATGGGTGTATTCAATGGATTTCTTTACTGAAGGAAAAATAAATTTCACTTCTTAAGGTTTATGAAAATTTTTATTATTTCTGCCCAGTAAGACCCAGTGATGACACAAGCTAAGAGCATAGTGTCAGGAATTAGAGCAGTTGGATGGAGAAGTACCACTTCAGGAGCATCTGTGACAGGGAAAAGCTGGAGAGCTGTGCTGACTCAAAGATGTACTCTCTAAAATAAGTGCCTTGTGTATGATGTTAATAGCAATTCTGTATATACTTGCCACATTCAGTTAAGTAGTCATTCATTTTTTTAAACTTTAATTAATTTCACATAGGAGGTAAATATAGAATTGTGTGTTTGAACAAAGTTAAAGGTTTGAGCAGGTGAATGCTCTGAATCAATTTGAGTCCCACCTTTAGGTATTTCCCAGCAGGTCAGTAAACTTAAAGCTTGCCAGGTCCTTGCACTAAGACATGGACTCCATGTGTGAAACTGATATAACCTGATTTCAGTCTTCCAGGTTAGTGAAGCAAAATCAGAAATAGAATAAAAGGAAGTGTTGATTTTAAATAGTTAAAATGTTCTACTTTTTTTTTTTTCCTAAAATACCTGTTTATAAAGCTAGTTATCCTGGCCTGTTCACTTTACAGTGTCAGGGTGAAAATGACAGCTGTAAATCTAAACCACTTCTTATGATAGAGATCAGCTTAATTTTGTGCAGTGTTATATATATATATATCTATTTAATAGGATCTGTTTGCCAGTGTATTATCCTAATTACTTTACTTACATGGATTCCTGTAGAAGATTAAAAACTACTTTCTACTGAAGATGCCTCATTTGTACTGCTGGGGCCTGATCCTGAGAATTCTAGGTGCTGTGAGGTAGTGTAGAAATAGCTTACAATCTCTGTATTTCAACTTTACCACATTAGAGAGAGATTCTGGAAAATTAATAAAGGAAAAATGTGAAGATATTTAAATTTTTTAGAAGAGCAGAATATTTTAAGGAGCACTACACATATCTTTAGAAACAGCCCATACATGTAAGCAGTAGAAGCCTCAAGGTATGTAATGCTGTGATACTATTTTTTTGCCATTTCTGATGCTTACATTGTTGTTAACTCTTAATGTTCTAGTGTAATCCTGGCTTGTGGAAGGTTATGGTGGCAGAAGTGGCAACTGGTTAACTCTGTAAATTGTCTAGATTCAAACTTCCTGCAGCTGGAAGAAGAAAAAACAATAAGCAGGAGAGAATTTGGCCTGTGTCAAAACTGGCTGTATTTTTGAAGTTGTCCGTGTAGTGGGAGTTGAGGTTTCTATTACTTTTCTGTGTAAAAGTGCTGGAGGATTGTATGGGCCTAAACTAAACTGCAGAAGGACCATTTCCCTTTTTACTGTAAAGGAAAACGAAACAATAATTGGCAGATGATCTTCCTTTTTTTTTTTTTCACCTACCTCCCTCTTCTATAACTTGCCTTACAGAAGCAGTTCTGTTGTCCTCTCTTCTTTCCATGTAAACTCTCTTTTTTCCTTTTTCAGTTACTTTTAAGTTCCTTCTTCCTCTGAATTCCATAGATCTCTGTTCAGTTATCCTTGAATTGCTGTAGAAACTCACCATCAAATGGATGAATATTATGAGAGGTTTGCACTTTGCTCCTTCTTCAGCTTTTCAAATTTTAGATGCTAAAACCTTCTCTCCACCTTTGAAAAGAACTTTCTCTGGATGTTTGCTACTTACTCAGATAGACTTCAAAGTTTCTCCTTTGCTCTAAGGATAAATTCTTACAAAAAGATACAGTTTGACTAATATATTTTCCTGAATATGCTGTCCTTTTTAAAATAGATGACTTGCTGTAAGTGAGTTGAGTGTGTTCCATTGAGATGGATAGCACACAGAGTCAGGCAGTTAGGCAGACAGTTGTTTTGGTACACAGAATCGCAGAATTTGATACGTTAATTTTGGCTATGCTGATGAAGTGTTGGCTGTTACTTGCTTATGCATGTAATGGATATTTATTCAAGGTCTAGTGCCTAAGCCTCTTATGTTGTTAAAGTATCTGAAAATCTTTTTCCCTAAGAGAAAGTTTTGTGGTGTAGTGGGGAACAGGAGTAATCATTAATGTGTGAATCAAAGTGTGCCAATTATGGACAGAATTTTGCTTCAAAGGTGAATGTAGGTGTTGGCAGCAATAGGATGACAGCATGCTGAGACGTGATGTTTTAGGTTAGGATAAGTTTACTATTTTCTGAGGTTTTTTTCAATGAAGGAGCAGTTGTCAAATCAAAATTGCTTTTTGCCCGATGGTGTGCTCAATGTGTTTGGGCTTTTTTTCACATTGTATTTTTCAATCGACATCCTTGCAAGTAGTGCAGTTTCCCATATTGGGTAAATTTCCCAAGTTCTTATTTAAATGTCAACATTTCAATTCAGAATTTGTGCTTTATTTGATCCTTGTCTTGTTTTAGAGAGTTTTTGATTCAGTGGATATCATCCTTTGAAGGTTTCTGGAGGTACTGACTCAAGGTCTGCTGTCCTTTGCCCTGCCTTCTCTGACACTCCTTCATTCTAGTTTTGCCCTATTTTATGTTTCAATGACTCTTGTTGCTTTGATTGTAACACTAACATTTATTAAGCCTTGGAGAGCTTAATGACATCAGTAGGGGTATGCAGTGTCCTTTAAATTTTTTTGATTTATTTTCATATTTTAATAAGAGAGAAAAGTTAGTATTTTATCATCCTTCCTAGACTGTCTTGATTGAGCTGACAAAACTTTTTAGTTTTCCCCTCTTTCTTAAAAAGGTGGTTTAAGTACTTTTTTAACACATGATGTTTTAAAATTACCCTGATACATGGGGAAAACGCCGTTGTCTGAAGAGCAAGGCATGGAGACCAATGAACTAATTTTATCCACCAGCTAAGGAAATACAGTTACTTTTTTGCTAAAAACAGTCACATACACCTTCAGCCTTTTACTGCTTTCTAGATGAGGTTGTTTAAAAAAAAACCCAACAAAACAAACAAACAAAAAAACAACCAAAAAAAACAAACCAACCAATTAGGAGTCACTGAAAAAGACTGGTTTGATATGGAAATGACATGTCTAACCTGAACTGAGTGATTGCAGGTAGTATTCCTCTAATCTGCACTACAGTTAGAAGAGCAATAAACTCTGAAAGTTAATCATGGGTGATGCTTTTATTTAAAGACCCACAACTCATTACACTATTCAGTTCAACAGAAATGAGTTAACTAATTCTGTGGTTTATTTTTAAGTTATCACACACTCATAATTAGACAGCCCTGTCTGCTTATCAATGTGAAATAGCTTTTGTCATTTTTTCTTTAGGTTCTGTAACTTCATAAACTGTTTGGAAAGCCTTTTTCCTGGATCCGTGCAATGCAAACAACTGGGATTGACACCCCTCTCTATTAATGTTACAGTTCATTAACCTCATTGTTCACATCTTTACACTTCGTTGATTTGAACAGAATGATTTAAGTATGGCTCAGTAGTCGTATTGTTTTCCCAGTGTTGCCTAGACTGTTAAAGAGTTTTGCATTGTTTTTTCAGATTTGCTTTCTATTATTAATTATGGAAAGGGACAGTAATGAGGAACATACACAACTGTTATGTATTGTGACCCTATATAGGCCCCAAACAGTGTGTGTGCATGGGAATAAAGTGTGGTTTAATTCTAATCTGTTTTGTAAAAGACATCTAAGTGCTATCTGGAAGGTCTGTATAAGGTTGTAATATAGCTTAGTTTCAGAACTGTCTATGTTTGTGTCTTTGGTAGCACTCCCTGGCCGTGTTTTTTAAGGTAGGAGACAGTAATAGCTTTGCCTCATAGTGTTCCATTCAGGAGACAAGCTAAATCAGTCTCAATGACTCCTCTAATGCATTAGTGTTTATTAAAAGTGGAGATCGTGAGAGGAACTCTTAACGTACGTGACATATTAGCTGGCTACTAACTGTGGGCAAATTTCACTAGCAGGTGCATCCTTTGCAATCGATTTCCTGGCATGGTAGAGCAGCCTTCAGTACCTTACTGAATAAACTGAATGTATTTGAGTTAAAGACTAAATATAATAAGACAATTGTATATGTGAATTGAAGGAAAGTATACTTTTTCTTAAACTTTGTGTTGAAATATTTAAAATGTTTCTTTTTTTCAGAAACATGATTGACATTTTGTTGTTTGCTTCTGTGCTCTCTTCTTGAGCTACAAGCCATTGAAAAACAAGTTTACTATTTTATTAAATTCCTAAGGAGATAGCTTTGACCTCTGATACCTTTTTTTGATCTTCTGCTTTGCAGCTCCTCATCACCGTCTGGAACCCGTGACTCTGCCAGGGATTGTCTCATTTGTGCTTAGTCTGTTGTGTGGGGCTTTGAACTTAATTCGTGGCTTTCATGCTATAGAAAGTCTTCTCCAGGTATTGTACGTTTGTGAATTTAAGAGTTACTCCTCATAGCAATCATATTAACTATCACCTTAGAAGATGCTCAATATGTGAACTAAGTCTTGCCATTTTTAGTTTCAGAAATATAGTTTATGAGGTCAGATCTCTGTTTATGAAAGCTCTATTGTTTGTGATCTGTGCCTCCTTGAGTGTGATGCATCATTCATTGAGGCTGAGAGTTTCAAAAGCAGTGGAAGGTGGGTGGCCAACTCCTTCACTGGGTACCTTGGTAGCAGTGAGTATGTGAACATAATGTTCTGTTTTCTAAATTTATGCTGGGATATGAAACGTTTAATTTTAATAGAAGTTATTTAAAAACACTAGGTAGAAATGATGAACAACTTTGAAAATCTGGCCAGTTTTTTTTTTTTGAAAGATCCAAAGAGCAGGATCATTAAACAGGCTTTGTAGAATTGTATTTTTGAGATACTTTTTAGTTCGTTGTTGTTGTTGGTTTGGTTTTGATTTGGTTTGTTTTTTAGTAAATCTTAAGTAGGATACTTACTTCTCCTTGTGTGCCTTTCAGTTTCTATTCTATTTCTTGTGCTAGTTGTGTTCTCATTGCTACAATGAAAATAATAGTGGTTACTGTTTTCAAGCACACACAGAAAGTTCGTGGTTGTTAACCACAAAAACCCCAAATAACTTACTTAGCATTAAATGGCTCTACTGTTGTGATGAGGGAGGTATAAACTAAAGATCCTGTGGAAGTTGTATGAAACAAAATGGGAATCCTCCTCCTTGGCCAATAGGTAATCTTTTTATTCAAAGATATATCTGGACTTTGTAAGTGCAATGCTTTTGATACCTAATGGATTTTTTAGAGAAGTAAGGTAAAGAATATGACCGGTTTTCCAGTTGTCATACATAATTATTGATATATGTAAAGATTTAATAAAGCAGTAATCTTTGAGGTGTCATCACTTCCTGAAGGCTAATGGATAGATGAACAGGGTTGATGAAAGAGTTTCATGCTAGGATCTTCTTTTGAGTTGTTTTGGGGTTGTTTTTTGAAGAAAAAATAAGAATGAAATATTTCTTTGAAGAAAAACTAAGAACACAGAGCTCTACTTTAGTCCTAATTAGATTTTCCTGTGTTATGCACAGGTCTATCAGTTTATAAATAGGAATGAGTTTAAAGTACACTGTGTTACAAACAGTACTGAACCAATTTCTACCACTAAGTGTAATGTTTCTGGAACTTAGTTAGTTACCTTTCTGCAGCTGATGTTTAGAAAGGAATGCCAGCGTTTGATTAACCTATTTAAGTGATGAAAGGGCAGCCAATTAATTTTATTCTATATGTTATTGCATCTGGAGGTAATAGATGGCAGTACAGATGGGAGATATTTTTTCTTTTCTGACAAATGAGGCACACTAAAAATCCATTAAAATTTCTCTTAATTTACTTTATTATGGAGAAAATCCACAAGGTTTAGGGAGGAATAAACCAAAAGATGATTAATGGGACTTCTGAGAAGTCATTCAAAAGCTTTTTTCTGACAGTCTTTTCTTTATAATCGGTGTTTTTATTGGGGTGTTAGCAAAATGCTGTTAGAAGCTGTAGTTATAGACTCCAGCAAATAAGCAGTGCCACTGAGGCAAAGATGGTTACATGCAGTTTAGGAGTGTACTGCATCGTGTAGGTAAGTTCTGTGTGCAGATGTGCAAACACTTTCATAGTCAGCAGCGCAGATGGAAATGCTTCACATTGAACATACTCTGAGCAGGAACAAGTTGTAGTTACAAATGGAGCACCTTCTCAAAATGGTATTTGCTTTCAAGGGAGAATATTTGCATGAGTACCCATTGTTTTCCTGGGTGAGTTTTTGATGGTTGCAGATGTGTCTCTGAAATGCAGTTAGAATAATCACTGAGCACGTAAATTTATTCTGCTCAGCTCTGTAGAAACTATAACAACCTGTTCGAATAAGTTAGAAGGAATTTTATTTTGATTTGTTTTTTAAACACATAGTGGAAAGATCTATTGCTTCAAGTAAATATTTCCATCTTTTCCTTCAAGAAAACTTAATTGTCCAATGATCTTTTTCTAATAAGTTGATGTGCTTCTGTTTGTTCTCACTGCCTTGAAGGCAGAGCTACTGCGTTACTCTCTGTGTGGAATTTTACCACAACCTAGTGGCCAGCTTGTGTCTTTTCCTTCTGTCTCATTTCCATTTTGTGAAGCTGGAGGAAGGCACAGTTCTACAAAGTTGATCTTAAAGGTAGTTACCAGTGTTTAGACTTGAATTTTCAAAGGCATCTGGAGAAGGTAAGTATCCAGTGTTAAGCTTGACTTCCTTTAAGGCTTTTGAAAATCTTAGCATTAGTGAATGAACCTTAGACTGTTGTGAATAAACATTTTGGTCAGGTTCCAGGTAACAGTGGCTTTTTTCCAGACATAAAACTAAGCAGTGATTAGTGCTGACTCTTTTGGTTTAGTGTAGTGTAGGAATTACTATAAATCTCTATGTGAGACCATTTTAACATACAGTAATTAATAACTTTCATTCAGTAAATATCTGGTATTTCACTGAAACATTGTAAAACATGGCTGTTTGTTCTATTTTCACAGAATGAAGGTGAAGATTTCAGCTATGTTATTGCATTTTTTCTTGGAACAGCAGCCTGTTTGTACCAGGTGTGTTCTTCTGCTTGCATAATTCACTAGAGTTTAGAAACATTAACCAGTCATGCATAAATGTCATCATGTTTTCTTAAATGTCACAGATACTTGAATAGGGCAATTAAAAATAATTTCTGCTCTGTTTGTTTATTAATCATAAACTATGATACAGTAGATTGATAGGAAGAGCTTCTGTTGCTGGCATTTTTCCCTGTTAGTCAATTAAGAGATTTGATGTACTTTTCTGTCTGGAGCTTACAATTTAGTTACCAGCAGTGGAGGTTATAATTTCCTTTCCTACAAGCAGTAGATTCTTAGTTCAAGTAAACTTTATTATCTGAACAGATGTCTCACTGCTTCTTTCCTTTGGGAAGCGCTGAAGAAAATACAGTAAAACTAGGCACCATACTCCAGAATTTTCCTCACTTTTTACGTGATTGTGCATCTCCTTCCTTTTCAAAGCATTTGGCCACTTTCAGCTGTGTCTTCTTTCTCCTGTTTGATATTTCACATTGTATTTCATGTCTGTAGGTTTCCCATTTTTGCATCTGAATTTGACTTTGCAGTATGATTTGTAGCGAGGTATTCTGGTGCCCCTTGTCATTTGTCAGTCAGTAACACTGCTGTGATGTTTAGCTATGACTATAATGACTGTCATGCTAAATTGCTGTTATTATCATTCTTTTGACTTTTCATCTCTTGCAATTGTGGAGTATGCAATTTTTACATGCTTCTGTGTAACAATGTTTAGTACAGTTTCAGACCATAAAATACAGTAATGTCTCAGGATTTTCCTTTTCTATCAGCCTTTCTATCAGTCAGCCTTTTGTCCAGCTAACCTGTATTCTTCATTTTGTATAATATATGTCTAGCAAAATGTCACAGGACAGCTTATGTTCTTCACTACTTGTTGATTTTTTTCGTCAGCCTCTGCCTTAAATAATTCTTCAGATTGATGTTAATTCCCCATGCCTACAATCTGTTCCATGTCAGATTAAGGTGGTGTTCCTCCATTCTTTTTTTTGTGTGTGTGAAGAATACACATTATTCGCTCCTCCCCAAGTTAGAAACCTTATTCTTTATAAAGTATTAATGTTTATGCATTGAGACATAAGGACGTATGTCTTTCCCCCACTGTCTGATTTGAATAGAGCTGTTTTAAAGAAAGAACCCATGCAGCCTGCAATGGTGGCTTTTTCTTAATATAAAAATATATTTGTTGAGACTTGTTCCACACGCTGTGGTGTCGGTCCTACAATATGTAATTGGTCAGTTTTCAGAACTAAGAGGGCTGTCTGTTCTCTGGTAAGTTGTGATGTTCTTTTGTCACACTTAAGAGTTAGTGAGATTAATTCTGTATGTTGTATGAAGCCCCATTTTATTGTCATTAACCCACAAGGCATCCAAAATGCTGTATTGTCTTGTTCAGTTAATAATAGCATAGCAATGTGTTTCTTTTTATAGTTTCTAAGAAAATGTTTGTAACCTAGGTGTGCAGGCAAAGAATGGGACTTACACAGAATATGGTGGTGTAGGCTCACTGCCACGTCTCGTGTTCCTCTATGGTTTCATATGTCTTCTAAAGAAGAAAATGTACAAAAGTAGCAGCTGTTTCAGTTGTACCTGAAGTGCAAAGCGTCAAAAGCCAAGCCTTCAGTCTTTTCTTAACATTTATTAAAAGGAACACCACCAACCAAAAAAAAAAAGCTAAAAAGTCAAAATCTTCTCTGAAGTAGCACAGAGGAGCCCTCTACATAAAAGCATGCTTGGTAATTGCCATGCTAGCTCTTCTCTTTCATAGAAGGGAAAAACCCCTCAGGACTTTTCATAACAGCACTTGTTATAGTAAGGTGCTAAAACCATGGTGTTTTGGCCTTTTGACTGGTGCTGTTTGTAAGTGGCAAATCTTCTAGCATCTCAAACCTTAGACTAATGAAAAGATGAGTCTCAGAATTTGTTTGGAACAGATCTTCAGTAAGACTCAGTCATTCAACATTATGTTGCCATAACATTTTTAAACTCCTGGAGTATTTCTGTTTTGTGAACTCTTCGTACTTATTAATCATTTTGATGAAGCATATCCTGACTCTTATTTTAATCTTGGAAGTGGTTACACTTCCTGACTACGAAATTATTGTTATTGCTGAGATATGAGTACCAACTAATTGCTCTTTTAGATATAATTTGTAAAACTGTCAGCAAAAGTAGGTTACATTTGCTCTGCTCAGAATGGCCAGGCAGATACAGAGGAACTCCCATCTAGATTCTGAATCATGCAGATCTTATCTCTAGTTTTACTTTGCTTTGGAGGAAGGACATACAGATCTTACTGGTACTGTCAGTGCTCACATCTGTGAAGATATTAGATATCCAGAAATCACAAGTAATTTTTGTTAGTCTCAGCCACACAGGAAGTGCGTGCTTAATAAGACAGTGATTGAGTTTCAAACAGAATATAAAATAACCTCAGTAAATTGTGTTGTTTGTTTGCAAACGTACAATACTTTGGCCCTTTTTTGAGGAACGTGAAAAAAATTTAAGTAGAGTTTTCTCTGACTGATGAAATGTGGCAAATGCCCAAGAAGAACAGGAATGACACTTAGGTAATCTCATGATGGATGCTGTTAAAAATTTTGTGTGAGCGTGGTTATATATCCACAGGGAACAGATTTGGAATACAAAGTAGGTCCAAGTGATGTTGTTATCTACCTTGATAGAAATGGCTAGAATCCAGAGGGAGAGCAAACATTTTTTTCTTGTATAAATCAAAGAAGTAGTTTGAACAATAGCAGAAGTAGAAATATAAATGCAAAGTGTCCTTTTAGAGATGAAACCTGAAGCGAGAGACTTGAACACATTTCCAGTTGCAGCAGGAAGAATGCAGAGTAGGGAACTGTGGGCAGTCCTGCAATGCTGTGTTACACCACGGGGTTCAGAAATTGACCCTTAAATGTGGTAGAATTACAGCAGAGTTGTTGCCTATCTCTCTCTAAATTGATCCATCTTGCACTGTCTGAAGAAGGGCAGTGGCTATTTGTGGACCTCTCCACATCCACCAGTTAATCCTCTGCATTAACTCCGGGAGGACCCTGTTTTGGCATCTGGGGGATTGCTTTATGCTGACTGTTCCCAGCTGCAGGGCCCTGGTATTTCCTCTGTCCATCCCATTGCTTTGCCTGAAGAGGATTTAGCAGTGGCTCTTGCTCCTTCTCTATTGCTCGGGTGGAACAAAGTGCATTTTGGCCAGAGATTGCCAAGAACATTCACTTTCCTTTGTCAGGGGCTGCTCATTATTGCAGGCTGTAATCGATTTTGAGATTTGTTCTTAAATTTGGGAATCGTTCTCAAAGAGGATTTAATGGAAGCAAAATGTAACCTTGTATTGATATCCAGTACTTTTCTCCCTTCCGTGACTGCTAAATTGAATTGATACCATTCTTACAGGTTTAACTTTCACATTTGATTTAGACTTTTACTTGGTTTAGGTCTGTAATTTGTCTATGACTAGATAGTTACTTCTGCAGTGGAAGTTATTTTCTACATGGTAATCCAATTTCTTTTTTATTTCTTGACAGTGTTACCTGTTTGTATACTACACGGGCTGGAGGAATGCTAAATCCTTCCTGACTTTTGGGTTAATTTGCTTGTGTAACATGTATCTGTATGAACTGCGCAACCTGTGGCAGCTCTTCTTTCACGTGACTGTGGGAGCATTTTCTACCTTGCAAATTCGACTGCGACAACCACAGGGAAAGTCCCCTGATTACAATGTCTGACAAGTCCTGGAACAGTTAAAGGCATTCTTGTTCCAACAGTTATCTACTCTCAGGAATGTAAATCTGTCCTCCAAAAGAGGAAGCTACCTGGATTCTGGATGGGGCTTTATTTTTTTTTTTTTTTTTTAATAAAGCAAAGATGCTTGTGGATGTTTTTCTCTTGATGGTTAAAGTTTTGTTTGGTTTTGGTTTTGTTTTGTTTTTTTAAAAAAAGGACACAAAAGAGTACAGGAGTAGAGGAGGAAAGTGGGTCATATCTATGTTCTATGCAGGGACACCAGGTTTGGAGAATTTGACTGGTGGCATAAAAAAAACTTGATTTGAAAGTATGTTAATGGAGGGAATGTGTTTTGCATATCATGTAAGCTCTTCGCTTCCAAAATCAGTTTTGCCTTTGTGAGGCAGTAGGGGATAGGCTAAATAAATGATTATAATCATTCTATTGCATATTAGCAAACTAGATTTGGAATATGTAAGATACTAAATTTTGGAATGTTTTCTTTCCCATTGACATATATTTTCTTATTTTAAATGTAACCTGGAAACTCAGTTTCTGGGGATCAGCTTTATGGCACCTGTGGCCTGACCTGTCTAGTGCTATAAATACTTTAACATGTCTTCATTTATGATTTACTTTCAATTATATGTATATTATGTAGATATATAAAATATAGTGATCTATGTGGACAGGGTTTCTTTTTAGTAATTATTCCAGAAGTTCTTCCACTTAACCCAGGATTTTTGCACGCTTCGTGTGTTTGAACTCGGGAACGGTTGAAAGGAAATGGATTGGTGAGTGAATGGAGTGACTTGTACTTGTTGGACTATTGTTGTTCTTTTTATGTACTTGTAGAAATGGATGAATAATTAGCTCAAACCTGAGATAAACAACTAATGCCAGGAAAATAATAAATGAGTCTGATTAGCTTGAGAGACCAGGGATTTTGCTTATTCTGGTTTATGGCTTGGGTGTTTTTGTGCTAGAATAGAACTTCCTTGATCTAGACTTGTGTTTGAGAGAACTGTTGTATAACTCCTGAAGTTGGTGAATCAGTTAGCAAATCCAACATTCTTAGAAAAGAGAATATCAACCATATAGTACCACCATCAGTTACACTGTTGGGTTTTTATTACAATTATATGACAGTTATTTGTGAATTTTTTTAATGTACAAGTATATAGATATAGATGGATTTTTATACACAACCTTGAATAATGTGAAGATTCACTGAAATGCTGGGGGGAAAAAAAAGGCAAAAAGAAAGCTTTAAGGGCAGGGAGTTTGCCATGCAGCTTGTGTTGTTAGATTTAGGGACTGGCAGAACTTGGCTGTGCTATGAAATGTTGCTTCAGGCAAATTTCTTTGAATACGTCGTACCAAAATGTTACCTATTTTGGTAAGTTATTTAGTGTCAGATTATGACCAAGAAGAAGGGTGCTAGATATTTTCTTTTTATATAGGTGGTATTAGTCAAAAAAATGGTGTGTAATGCAACCAAAAAGAATTAGAGAATGAAGTTGTAATCTGAAGTGAGCAGGAGGAATATGTAATGTATTCCTCATAATGTGTGTCTCAGACTGATGTCTGAGATCAGGACCTTGAAGATAACCTTGCTGGGCTGCCTCAGAGGTTGGTGTTGGAGGTAATGTGCTTTGCAGTTAGTTCTCTTCCCTCCCCACTGTAAGAAGAAGAAGGCATCCATGAACGTTATCCACTTTTGTTTTGGGAATCCAGAAGATGGGGAAAAGATAGAGGGACTAGATTGAAGCATACAAGAATTTTAGGCAATGTTTACATCATGTATATTTAAAAGTCTAGAAGAACAGCAAACAGCATTTGTTTAGCACTGAAAGTTTGCTTGTATAGCGTTCCGGGCACCTTTCTGAACTCTGAGCACCCGAAAAGGGGAAAATCAATCCTTTACTGTTGTAAGTCCATGACTGAAAAAATAGAGATATTCACATTTAAGTATATAACCAGATTTTATAGTGCTTATAAAGTCTAGAAGAGTCCTTTTCACTTCACCTTCATCAGTAGGTGGGGAAGCTATCATGAATGCCTGAAGTATTGCTTAGTTTTTAATTCAGGCTGTTCACATGTGAAGAGTTTTCCATTGCATTATTTCTTCAGTTTATATGTTGGCGGAGAATCTTGGTTTTGCCGAGACACCTTCTCTTCCTACTATACCTAAAGATGAATTTTTAAGGAATGAAAACTTTCTTTGTCATAGCATCTGGAGCCGTTATTCCATTCCAGTTATGCTGGCATTAAACTAATTGCTGATTAGCAGGTATAATGAACAAATGCAACTGTCAGGGTAATAGAAGACAGTTAGGGGTTTGTTTCCTTGGTTTTATGCCACTGACAGGATGAAAAGTTAATGAGCACGACTGTGTGTCATTACCTGATATTACTAGGTGCTAAAAACATGGCCTTTGAACATACTACTTTAGTTTGACTGTAATATTAGAACTTGCTGAAATTTTGTGTGAGATGAGAAACAAGATATACTAGGCCAAGTTGGAGGTGAAAATGTACTGAAAATTCCCACGTTTTCCCAGTAGCTTATACAAACTCAGCATTCTGAGAAATAGCAGGTGCTTCCCTCACAGTTTTACCAGATACTTGAGCAATTAAACATATGAAGAAGAACTTAAAATATGACTACTCTCTTGAACAACATGTGTTATTTTAGTTTGAATTGTGCAAGACTTGTCGCTTGATTTTTCTGTGGGATTTAGTAGAAGCAGAGCCCACTTCATTCTGTATGTATGAAGTAAGCCCTCTTAAAGGTTGGAATGAGTCCATCACAACACCCACAATACCCTACTTTTCTTTAATTAAGACATCCCTGTTACAAGGATGCCTTATTTGAAGAAGAGGGAAGTTTGTCTGACTTCCACAGTTTGCAGACATCATGATTACTTAACTTTCACTGTAGATTCTTTAATATATTGATAGTCTTGTTATTAAAGGCCTAGGGAACATCTGTTTAGGGATGTTACCTTTCAGCCTCCTGCCTTTCTTTCCCCTTTTTCACTGCAACTACTATGGTGGGATTGTTTTTTGCTTTCATGATTTGTGTTGAAAAAAAGCAGCCCATTAAGATTTGCAAACACTAAACTCATGCTATTTTAAATCAGCTTTTTGTCAGCATAAATAGCATTCTTGGTATATGTTACAGTTTGCAAAAATCCATGCTTCCTGAATGATATGAATATAAAAGGATGTATTGTAGGTGTGTTTTTATTCTGATGGGATGTGATTGACAAGAAGGGTAGCAGTACAAGGTCTGCTTCAATGACTGTTGCAGTCCTGTGTTGATGAGAGAGTCTGGGTGATCTCAGCACGAGTCTGAGGAACCCTGAAGCATCCAGCTGCTTGTGCAGTTCCTTTTGGTTGATCATATATTCCAGGTACCTCTTACTTTGGTAAGGCCAAGTGGTCTCACAGTGTCTGTACAAGCTTCTTTTACTTAAAATTGTGGTTTATCAGTTTTATTGATAAAATCATTTGAACTTCATAGAGCGCCTTTGTCAACTGGTAAAACTCCATTTGCTAATCTGACTTTACAGAGCTATCCAAAAGTTGTTCAGACCTCTCAGAGCATTTATGGAGTCTTTCTTTTCTCAGATCACATTTCTTTCCTCCTCAGAGGCATAGCCTTCTGAGACAGATAGGTGACAAGTACATGTTCAGAAGGTTTAAGGTACGTGTAGAGGGGTCTGCCTAGGCCCTATATGCGTAACTTGCTCTGGTATGGCATGAAAAGCTCTGACCTGGATGTCTTACTCAGCCTGCACTAGAAGCATGTGAGTGACACTGTAGGATTAGCCCACTAAAGCACATTCTGGGCTGAGTTTTAAGAATATGTCCTAGCTGTCAAGCACCAGGCAAAGCTTGAAAGCAGATGGGAACCTGCTCCATCTCTTGTACTGAAGCTGCTGTGAAAGTGCCATGAGAAGAGTGGGAAGAGAGAAGGACATTATCAGCTGGGTGCCCCTCTGCCTGCCTAGTCAGAGGAGTCATGGTGTCCGCTTCTCAAATGAAACATGATATTAAATAACTGCAGAGCCAGCTCTGATCTGTCTTCTTCCTGTCATTTTCAGGACACAAACTGCAAGTCTCTAGTTCTACAGGCAATTTGAGGTGAGCCCTGTTTCCTAGCAGGAGGTGTGTAGCATCAGGATTCACCCTGTGGGTCTTTTCCAGTGTTGTCTCCCTGTCCCCAGGCATGGCTATGCTGGACTGCCCCTTGCTGAGCAGGTGAACAGGAGAGGTAGGATGTTCAATAGCCTGTATTTCATTTCAGACTGAATGGCAACAGCCACTTGAAGGACAGGCGAGCATGAAGCACACTTGAGCAGTGAGAGCCAGCGATTCTCAGCTCTTAATCTGTCAGTAAAGGAAGGAATTGAAACCACTGTTCTGACAGCACATCAGGGGCGCTGGTAACGCTTCATCCTGGTGGGACTCAAAACACTGACAATGCCAGGTTTGGCTGCCTTAGAACAGGTGTTACTGCTCCTCTTGGAACTTGGGCTGCACGACACAAAAGTAAGTTTGCCATTAGGTGAGGAGGCCTTTCAAGGGCACCCTCATAGTGACAAACACTGCAGCATGTATGGCAGGGTCTTACATTGCACCATGGGTTGCTGTGCTGCTAGGGTGGTGGTGGAAGCTGGGTGATGGCACACGTAAGCCTAGGCTAATTATTTTTGCTTATTTGTAAGATGCAGTTGATAGTTTTGTATAACCGGTCACTTTGGTAGCCATGGGAAGTGGCTGCCTTTAGGCTGTGCTGTACTCTGCCCTCCACCCATGATGGGAGTTTTGTGTCTTTTTGGCCTGAGCCGTGTCACTGCTTAGCAGTGGTATCGGTGCCTGGCTGCGGCTAAACAACTCTGTTTCCAGTAGATGGCAATAGTTACTTGCATCCATGTCTCTGGAGGTAGGTGCTTACACGGGACGCTTGCTCTCCTGCTGTTCTGTGGAGCTTTCTGTTCAAATGGCACCTGTGCAGCAGCAGCACCTTGGAGCTTGGCAGTGCCAGGATCTCGCCCTGCTGCTGCCATTCCCACCAAGGGCTCGCCGTCTACTTACCCACTCTTCCCTGCACCAGCTTCCTATTTCAGTCTGCAGCAAAGAGCTCAATATTTATGACTACCCTGCTTCACAGACCTACCCATGGTTCATGGAATTTAAGAGAGAGAGAACTGAAACTCAGGATATTCCTTTTTGTGGATTGTTTCCAAGTGGTGTAATGGGAATGGTGTATTTTCTCTTGAATCAAATGAAAGTGCTTCCATGAGTTTAGTCAAAAGCTACCTTTGATGTTTAGCAGACCATGGGGCGTGGGGCTTGTCGCTCGTCGCTCATGCTGTAATCAAAGTGCCAGGGCAGAGCAGCACAGGCAGGGACGGTGAGGTGCTCAGGGATGGAAAATAAAATTGTAGCCCTGCTTTTTACAGTACGGTACCTGTCTGCCAGATGGCAGGAAAATGCTGATGCTGTCCTGCAATTCAATGAAATTCAATGTTCTCAGTCCTGACCCCCTCTCCCTACTCCTCAGGTGCTTCCAGCTTCTTCAATTGAAAAGTCTGGGACCAGAGGGGCAAGTGAATGGAAACTGAGATTTTTTTTTTTAATTTTTTTTTTCCAGCTTAGAACACCTGAACTGCCCTTTTCCAGGCTGCATCCCAGAAATCTCTCTCCCTGCCAGCCCCCAAACTTCAAACTATAAGCGATAGTTAATGCAATGAAAAGATTTGCCTCCAGGCATAGTTTTTGCCCAGATGTTTGTCGGTGTTTGTTGTTTAATCCATAGCCAGCAAGGCCAGGGATACTGGCAAATAACTGATTCTAAGTCACTTGGTTCTTAGTTGCCTGCATAATGCCTCCTCAACCAAAAAAAGTCAGTTGAAAGCTGCAGCTTTTTGTTTCCCAGTTACAATTCAGCTTCTGTTAATTGGTAAAGTTAGATGTAGCTTTCACTGCTTACCTGTGAAGACTGAAAATGTTACATTGGCAAGCACTGCTGTCTCTTTCCAGGTGCCCTTGAGAGGACAAGTACCGAGGTACCTGGGGAACCTGTACTTTTTAAAATACACATCTTTTTTTTTTTCTTTTCTTTTTATAGGAGACACACACAAAAGTTCAGCTACTCAGTTATATCAATATAACCATAATGCTACAACAAGGCGTTGTCAGTTCTCCTGAGATTAACATTTCAAGGCGAGTGCAGAAGAGGGAGCCAGGGAATGTTCACTGTGCTACCAAGGCTCTGTAAGTGGGTACTGCAAAGCACCAGTGTGGGCTGTGCAGCCAGCCAGCCCTCGCTAGCAAGACTCGGATGTTTTAGTTTGCAGATTCAGTATCTCCTACACAACTTGGGTCTGATCTCTTCACTAGCCAGATGTAGCTAAAATAAAACAGAGACACTTTACCAGTGAAACAGTGTTTAATATCGTTAAATTACTTAAATAATTTCAATTTCCATGGGAAATCATAATTGTATCCATTTTTGCAAGATCCAGAGTAAAGAGTGTGTGAATACCCCTTGAAATGATCATGACACACTGTCAACAATCACAGCTAGAGATACCGGGGACTTGAAATTTCATTGACAACACAACTTCGTAAGATGAATCAAAAGTTAAGAAGACTGCAGACTTTTGTAAAGCAGAAAGCAAATCTAGAACTGAGTGTATGGCATGAAGGTAATGAAACTCAGTGAGGGGGTAAAAGGAATGGAAGGTGGAGGTGGGGAGAAAGGCATAACAGCGTGATGTAACTTAAGTATTTTGCAAACCGAGACAGATGTAAAGGAGCAAAAGTATAGTACAAGGGCAGACTTGGCAGTTTTACAGAAGTCAATATACTATACTTTTCCGAGATGTTTCCTAGTGGAAAGGAGAAGGAAAGGGGCAATGCCATTTAAGCTCGCGTTTAAATGGCTTAATGCACGGGTTATGCTTAGCAATATGGCAAATTAATTAAGACAGGCCCATGGATTATCACTTACTCTTGTTGTCGAGTAGGAAAAAAAAATAAATCACCACCACCATAGTGCAATCATTAAGCTGTTAATACTACAATAATTCTGCCCTGAGAAGAGTGGAAAAGAACTTTATTAAATGTCAAAAGATTGGAATAATTTTTAGTGCTAGCCAAATTCAATATCAAAACTCTCCCCTCATAGAATATAAAAAATATAGCTTTTTTTAGAAAATTCTTTTCTCCTTTTTTAATAAAATATCAAGGGATTTTTCTTTAATAGTTAAAAAAGGTACATAAATGATAACAGTGAACTATTCATATACCCCCCACTAGTGATAAAGATTTCCAACACAATATCAATGGCACTGTATTTTGAGGTTGACCACCTCATACACACGCTTGTCATCATAGCCTTTTTTGAAGATCACCTAATTCCTGAAAATGGAAAATCTGTGACTCAGTTTAAGTGCATGCCTACTACAGGAAAGTCAACTCGATGCTGCAGTACATAGCTCCTTGTAATGTCAGATGGCAGTTACAGTATCAGCCAGCTCTCATATCAGCAGGATTCTATTAAGACCATCTATGAAAAATTCTTTTTTAAAAGTTCAGATAAGCTTCTTTTTCTCTCCTCTTATAAGAGCTCCTGTTAGCATTAGTTAGAAGATTTGCTCAGAGCTCTTTTTTGACACGTTTGACTGATACCGTGTCGGTAGCTACAACTCACAGGTCCTGTTTCCATTTGTTAAGAGGCCACCCTCTGCTTGAATGCTGTATGGCACAACTGTGGGACTAGTGCGGTTTGGTTTTTCCTCTTCTTTGGGGTTGTAGATTTTTCTGGATTTTCATTTTAAAATGCATCTGATTCAGCCTGGAAACTCACCTGTTTGTTGTTGGTTGAGTGTATAGTGATAATCTGAAAACTGCCAAGTCTGTTCAGAGGGTTATGCACAAAAAAATTACACAGAAGTCTACAGGTTATATACACCTCCCACTGCACCTTGGTGGGGACAGCCTGCCTTGTATTTTATATATAATTTACAAAATATAGAATTTGGTATATCTGTTAGATCTCCATGTTTTCAATATTACAAAATAAAAAATACAAAAAAAACCACAACAAATTTCAGGGGAGTTCCCCCCACAAAGTGTCTCTTGTTTACATCTAGTCTTTCCCATGTAAACTGATATATACCAAAGAAGAGCACAGAAGACTTTTTTAATAAATATGGTTGTAGAGCCATCTTCCTTTAGCTTGATCTTCCCCTTCATCAGACATGCCAGCCCCACGCAGAAGAGCAGTCATTTAGCCATGTAGAAGAAGGGAAAAGAGGGGGCCAGGACGATAATGTCTTTTCACACTGAAACGTGATCACTGCCCTTCTAAAAGGCCTTGTTTGTGTGCTGCAACAGCGAGTGTCCCTTCTGAAAGCCCATTCAAAAACAGCTAAGAAAAACACAGTGGAACACTTCAAATAGCTGGCAGTATGGGATGGAAACATGGGAGTGCAAATCCATTCCAAAATAATGCTTTTTAGTGAATCATACATTCCTTCAACCAAGTAAATGTTGTGTTGAGTCAATAAATACTTAAATAGCTTCTTCTATCATCCTGTGGTAGCAGCCTTTTTTAAAAATTCCAAATTCATGTCTTATCTGTGAACTCTGTAGTACACATCTTTGGTCGACTTCGCAACTCCAAGGTGGTTTCTTCGATTGCCTTTCATGATGGGTGGCCAAAGAGTTTGCTGATACCGGCTCTAGAGTCACGGTGTGAAATTTCAACTGCGCTGTGTTTTTCAGCTGCACTGCCCAAAAAGTGATTCTTCTCCAATTCACAATCCTGTGTAATGCAAATTCCATCTCCGAGTGACGCTGCAGTCGGTGCTAACTGATTGGAGGCCCTTCATTTAGAAAGTAGGTGGTCATTTCTCCTTTGCCTTTGACCTTAATGACCCCGCGATACTCCAGCTGATAGTTGTTGGCTGCTAAAACCTGGTACATGTCTGTGGTTACCTGCAGAATAAAGAAGAGTATGCAGATGCTTGCCATGCCTTCCACACCATCTTTTCATTTGCTTTTGCAGTCATCCATGGACAAAATTACAGTAGGATCAACTATTGTTTCTAAGCCAGTTGACTTTTGAGTATCGATCACTAAAAGGTTAGCAGAAGTTGCAGAACAAAGCCTTTAGAAACTGAGCTACTACAGAAGTCAGACAAGGTACACAACGGGGGGAAGACCACATTTTTCAAGAAGGTGACAGGACAAAGAGTAACAAAAGCATCACATTTTTAAAAACATCTGGCAGTTCAGTCTGCCCAGGTGCATTCATTAGACCACTGGAGTGGTAGCAGGAAAATAAGTTCAGCATATTTTAAAAGTCCTCACAAATTACTTAAAGATTACGCAGTGGATGTACAGTTTAGAAGGCATCATGGAGAGGTTTTTATGAAGGAGAAGTAGTGGGCAATGATAAAGACCGAAGCAATGGCATGATCCAGCCAGCATCCAAATTCTCTCTGCAGATGCCATTCAATAATAATCACTCGTGCTGCAGAATAACACGAGTCTAAAGACCAAATTTCCTGAGCTATTTGGTTATTACAGGGCAGTTTTTCCTTTGTTTTCGGGTGGCTTTAAATATTTACCTTCTTCTGGCTTCCTGTGGCTGTAACATTGCTGAGCTGATTTGCTTAACTATCATGAAAATTGGTCATGGACCCCCTCGTAGGAAAGATTAAAGGGTGCTGGATAAATATTGCTCCAGTTAACTGAAGTTTAATTGGAAAGAAACAGCATGGCTACCCTCCTTTGGTTTTACATCAGTTACTCTTAACTATTTTTATATCCCTTCAGTATTTTCCCAAGGAATGACCATCTGTTACTGTGGACATTTGGCTCAGCAAAAGCAGGACAGTGGAACTGAATCACTGGAAAGGTCACCTTCTGACAGCCAAGGAGATGGCTGATTACAAGACAGTTTCCATTAACCCCTTACACCAGCCTCCTTCTCTAGTTACACATCCTCATCCCGCTGCTGCCTGGCTCCTTGCTGGCCTCACAACAACTGGCATTGTGAACAGAGATGTGAATTACAGAACTACACAACTGCATCTAGCCTTGGAAAAATAACACAACATCCAGCTGCACGTAGCTGAAGAGCAAAGTTGGGGGCACGAATGCCTGAATGTCACAGCAGGACTGTGCTCACAGCACCAATGAGGTGCTCAGGGAAGGAAATTCAGCTCAACACTTCCACCTAGAACTAAGCTGCAAGTTTTTGACCGAAGGCTGCAAAGGTGGTGAAGATTAAAAGGCAAAACATGGTAGTACAACTAGCATTCCCCAGCTGGCTTTTCTTTCAGTACTGTGTAAATAAATCCATGGCATAAAGGAATAAACAGAAGCCAAAAATCTCACTTCTCATTGTTTCAAACCCCCCAAGTGACACAGGGCTGGCAGTGTTAAGTTTTCCAGTGAATTCCTTACCTGAATCCTGTCGGGCACACCTGTACTGTCCATTCGGCTGGCTACATTCACCGTGTTGCCCCATATGTCATACTGGGGTTTGCGGGCTCCTATCACCCCAGCTACGACAGGACCAATATTGAGGCCTGGAAGGAGATGAGAAATCCCACAGTGCTCAGATCCATCACGTGTGAACCACATGAAGCTAGAGGCAAGTTATTTTTCAGACAATAAAAAACATTCTGAGGTTCATTGGTTCTAGCTGTGCTTTACCCCGACATGTGAAACTACAGCCAAACTGCAGGGAAAGAAACGTTTAAAGAAATGTTAGCTGCTTGGATACCTTATACTTGTCTGACTGGCAGCACGGGCTGGATCTGCTCAATCCAGAGCTACTTTCTAGTACCAGATAACAGGATAAGGTTTATTGCCATCCCTCTGCCAAGCAAACCGCTGACTTGGAAGTCAGCACACAGCTGCTGCAACGCTGAGCGCCTGTGAGGCAGCAGCCCAGTGGCCGCCCAGAACAAATACCACACTTCATCCTCACATCCTCCTGGACAAGCTGGAGAGGTGGGCCCATGTGAACCTCAGGAGGTTCAACAAGAGTAAGTTCAGGGTCCTGCACCCGGGCCAGAACAATCCCCACTATCAATACAGGTTGGGGGAGCAGGAGGTGATAGAGAGCAGCCCTGCAGAAAAGGACTTGGGGGTGGTGGCAGATGAGAAGCTGGACATGAGCAGCCAGGGTGTGCTTGCAGCCAAGAAAGCCAATCGCATCCTGGGCTGCATCTAAAGAAGAGTGGCCAGCAGATCAAGAGAGGGGATTCTACCTCTCTACTCTGCTCTGGTACAGTATTCCTCATCTGGAGTACTGTGCCCAGCTCTGGAGCCCTCAGGACAGGAAGGACATGGACCTGATGGAGCGGGTCCAGAGGAGGGCCACGAAGATGATCAGGGGGCTGGAGCACCTCTCCTACGAGGACAGGCTATGGGATTGTTCAGCCTGGAGAAGGCTCAGGTGAGACCTAACAGCCACCTTCCAGTACCTGAAGGGAGCTTATAAAAGACAGGAGAGGGCCTGTTTACAAAGGCCTGGAGTGAAAGGACGAGGGGCAATGGTTTTAAATTAGAAAAGAGTGGATTTAGACTGGATGTAAGGAAGAAGTTCTTTACCACAAGAGTGGTGGAGCACTGGAACAGGCTGCCCAGGGAGGTGGTGGATGCTCCATCCCTGGAGACATTCAAGGTGAGACTTGACAAGGCTCTGAGGAACCTGCTCTAGTTGAGGATATCCCTGCTCTCAGCAGGACTGGATGACCGCTAGAGGTCCCTCCCTACCCAGACATTTCTATGATTCTGTGATTTTTTTTTCCTCCTCTTTTTATTCCCTGACTTGAAAAGCAATTTGATGTCCAAGAATGGCAGAGCCAGGGACCACAGGGGGTGTGGGCAGGGAGCATGTCACAGGCAAAATGAGCTCTGTCACCATGTGAGAATCTCTCATGCTGTGCTAAGAGCTTCTTTGTGCCAAGGTTGGTTGTGCAACTGCTCCAAATTCTCCAGGAAGCTTCAGCTGCAATGCTGCTACCCTAACAAATCTGCTCCAGTGGTTCAGAGAGGCAAAACTGGTCACAAGGAACAAGACAATTAACATCACTGTACAGGTAAGGCAACATCTATGGCTTTTACACTCCATAAAATCCCCAGCTCAGAATAACCACTATTGATATTTAATTCTATAACCACAGTGACATTACCTATCTTCATCTGGAAGTTGTTGAATGAATGTTCATTAATGTACTTCATTTGGTCCATTAACCTCATGGCAAAATCAGCCAGAGCTTTGATATGCGTTTTCCCTTCCTTGTCGTAAGTGGAATCGTTGAGGCCTGACGCAGCCATATACGTACTGCCGATGGTCTTGATCTTCTCCAGCTGACGGAACTGATCTTCGCTTATTATCTGTTTCACAAGAGCAAAAGAAGTGAACAAACACATACGTGCTGGTAATGTCCTTGCCACCTGTTCTCCCTTGGTACAAGTACTACAAAGTACTGGAGAGAGCCTCCACTACTCAAAACGTAGAAAGAAGGGGGATTAAATAATTGGAGGTGCAACAGGGGAGTAGAAGCCATCTAAATGTGGGGTAAAAAAACCAAACCAAACCAGAAAAAAAAAGACTTCTAGAGTGAGGAGAACTGAACCATGGCACAAGGATTCAATAAGCCACCTTCTTTAAGGAACTCGGCAAAACCCAACTAAACTCATTATTTTGTTTTGCTCTGTCCAACCAAGACTTTCTTTGACTTACTTCATCAAAATCAGCAATGATCTCGTTGAGCAGTCTCAGACACTCCACCCCCTCGTTGTTGGCCTCCAGCTCCACGTAAAACTCTGAGAAGTTGCTTATGGAGGCGAACATGACAGCCACGCACTCACAGGACTGGTAGTACAGTTCATCATTTCGCCGCTCCTGAGCCAAGAAATGGGCTGCCACATCCTTCGGCAAAATGTTGTGGAGGAGGCGTCTGTTATAGGCCTGCAGCTCCTCCATTTCTTCTTTCTCTTCAGTGGCCTAGTTTAGGAGGGAGAGAGACAGTGATTTGCCTACTCTTTTGGTAGCTGCTCTGGAGAGGGAAAGAAAGCTGAGAATGAACTTGTGGGGAGAACAGAAACAGAAAAAATAGGTATCTACTTCTGAGTTTCAACTACTTAGTGCTTCCTCAGTGCCTCCTCTTCAAACCACCGAGGCCTATTTTTAGAATGATGTCCTGCCCATCCAAAGGTAAAAAAAACCCCAAACTATAAAACCCACAGTCCTGTGGTCCCTCTGCTGTGAGTCCTGGGCAGAGCTGAGACCTGTCCTGCTTGCTTGGGCATCATGTACAATGCCCCAACATCACTCATGGGCACAAGTGGTGAAAATACTAACACGGAACCCAGGGACAGGAGCACAGTGTCCCACTATCTGTAGTGTGCTGGTAATCCTAGGGGCTAATGAAAGCTGGGTATCAAGCCAGTTCCCACTGCTTAACAAGAAAGTGAGTGAAAATGTAAATGTGACTCTTTTGCATCCCGAAACACAGGAAACTAAAGCTCACTGAGCTCTGGGAAACAATTCAGCAGTGAATATAAGCTTCTTATATGTACAAATCTTGTTATACTACAGGTTCCTGAAAGGGTGACAGGCTCAGTTGTCGAATTCATTAACCTTGATCTTTAGATCTATAACCCTTTACTGTGGGGACCATCTAAAGTGCATTTACAGGGAAACAAGGGTTTAAGTAAATAACCAGGATGAGTATGTAAAGTACCAAAGAAGAGCAGAGCATTGCTAGTATGCCCAGCTACATGCCATATCCAGATCAAATTCAAAGGCACTTTATAATGCTCCTCGACTGGATAGTGAATAGCTGAGTGGTTTTGTATTAACCCCAATGACTACATGTATTCCTCCAACCCAGCAAACACCACCAACCTGGAGTTTCCAGAGAAAATCAAGCCTTGCGGTGGATTCCACTTGCTGGGCATGCAAGTACAGTGCCAGGACAAAAACGGTGATGATGACAGGGGTCACAATCTTCAGTGCGACTCGTGTCACTGCCGGAGAGCTGCAGCCAACAAAAAAAGCAGAATTTCACCATTAGTCTTGGTGTGGAGGAACCCACACTCTGCTGGTCTCCCTTTGAGGCTAACCAACAAAAGGCTTTTTTCCTCTCAAAGCACATCTTGTTAAAGAGACAAACACCACCCACAAAAAGCTGAGGACTGGCTGGTTTCTAAAGCGGGCCTTTCAATGAGGAAATTAATGTTTTAGGAAGGGTTAACATCAATATAAATGCCTTTTTTAAAAAAAATTAATTTGGTTTTATTTTTTTTCTTTTGAAAATGGCCATACACGCTCAGCAAAACTGAAATGCTGCCAGCTCTTCAGACTGTGTCTCCCACAGTGGCTTCCCCAGCTTCCTAAGTCTGGAACTGCTCTACGCTTACTGCCTCTCTACTTAGTCACTTCTTAATGGCCTTTGTTTTGTAAGTATCTATAAGCTGAAGAGGGCACCAAGACACATTCCCATCCCTTCTGACAAGGAAGCAAATATAAACTATTAAATATGAACTACAGAGTTATACAGTATGAAATAATTATTTTGATAAAACCTTTGACTTGTAATTACAGGTAAGCTCTATGAGATGCTCTCTAAAGCAAGCTGGCATAAGTCCCACAGGAAAGAAGATGCTTGAGAGTAGCTATAGATGCAAAAGGAAAAATGCTCAGTTGACTTAGGGCACTGGCACTGTCCTGCACCAGCACACAGCGATGTGTAGTCAAATACCAGACACCACCAGTGAGTCAACATGCTGATATTACACCTTGAGAACAGAAAACGCCTACCAACAAAAACCCACAAAAAATGTAATGCCAAAGGGACTCACCATGATAACGTTGCATTTGCAGACACGCTGAAAAAAAACCAGAAACACAAGGTTAGTAGAGCTTTTGGCTCCCTCCAGCACTTGGCCTTCTGCACATCGTTCAACAGCACCTCTGCAATGTGGCCCCTCTAACACTGCGTGGGGCTATAGCTCTTTTCAACAAGAAAACGGCACCAAGATCGGGGAGAGAAGGAAGAAAGGTCATCCGAGCCACATGCAAAAATGAAGAGTGATGGTGCAACACGGCTCATGTGGTTAAAAGATCTAAGAAGCCCTAAGAGGCAGAGAATCATTGGGGGTTTCAATGTCAGTGTGAGATGCTTAGCAAGTGCTGGTGCATCGGTCACTACTTTGTGAGGTCGGGCTGGAAAATCTGGTCTAAAAAGGGAAGCTTAGGACTAACATCTTGTGAGGAATAGCTCCTCTCTTCCCTAGAGATGTGTTTAATTCCTTGCTTGTCACCAGTGTTGTGCCTGGCTATGGGTACCACAGGAGTGCACTGAGGAAGCCCCCTGTGCAGATTGCTGTTACTGCCCACAGCACTGCAAAGGACTCCTATGAAGCAGAACTGCTGGAGAAGATGGAGGGTTTACAGTGAAAGGATGGAAAGGAGCTTTCTGGTGGGTAGTAGCTGAGTTCTTGACTGATTGACTGCTTAATGCTGCTGGGTTTCTTCTCAAGTGTGGGTGGAGTATTTATTAGGTTAGGTTAATTAGTATTAGACCAAGAACCATGTACATGAATCTTTTAAAAAACTTTAAATGAAAAGATACAGATCAGCGGTAAAATGACTTCAGTGTCACTGATGCAATTACAGCTTTCCATGCTACTAATGTGATACATCTTTCGCCTGAGAATCCCACAGCTGTCTCGAGCTTCAGGCCACACTTTTCTGAGTCTGGGGGGAATCTCTTGCTACAGAATCAGAGATACAAATCATCAAAACCAAAACAGACAAGGGAGCCTAACTGGGCATAAAATTAGAAAAGAAAAGCATAGTAACTCTCTAACCTTGTTTGTTCCAGGACATTTTCTGCAACTCTGAGCATGGAACTTCTTTTGACATGGATTTTGCAACCTACCGTTGTCTCGTACACGATCTATTGCACGGCCTCTTGACCAGCTCCAGGACTGAGTTTGTGTGCTTGAATGTGAAACTAGTTTGGGAACCCTGGGGACAATGACTCCTACACTACAGGTTAGATTCAGTTGGAGACCCTTCCCACATGCAGCATGATTCCCCTACTCCCCTAAATCACCACCTGACTAAAGATGACTGACTGCCCCCTGTTACCACTCTGCCCTGTGGTGGGAGCATGGCAGATCTGACCAGCTGTACTGGGGCTACATCTCCCTGTGGGTGTTAGGCTTGCTGGAAAATCTTCATCAGAGACTACGAAAGGGAGCAAACCCAGAATTTATATTAGTGCTCTGGATCTGTGAAAATGCCCAATGCAAGCAGAGCAGTGTGACATTGGTACGTTGCTCCCCCATGGGACAGACATTCCAGTAGCAGATAGCTTTTTTAATTACTGGAAGGTAATACAGAGAGAAGCTCGCTAAATACACTCCTGCTCAAATTAAGTGCACTTCTTTAGCAGAAAAGTTGGTTGATTTTGGAAACAGTTCCCACAGGACAGGAGCATCTCCCTTCTCACAGCCATGATGCCAAGGATAGACAGAGCTCGAAATCACAAACCATGGCTCCAACAGAAATGATGGGCTCGAAGAACAAATCACTGAGCAAAGCTCTTTGTGCTCCACTATACAGCAGCTCAACTTCGAAGATCACATTGGTCCATCACATCTTTAAGACCAATGCATTAATTTTATCTTCTTCTGAGGGAAATGGTAATATGATAGTAGCTCTTGTGCACTGGTGTGTCACTGCAGTCAAGCTTAGCAACTTCCAATGTGCTGTAATCAGCCTTTCAGTTGCCTGCATGCTGGGTTGGTTTGTACATAGAAGTGTGAAGTGACATCTGCATCACTTCTAATTAGTACCGTAATGGCTGCAGAGCAGACACTAATTATGGAGCTACAACGGGCACCCAATTAAAATAGTATGCGGTCATGTTGGTTTTTTTTTTTAATATCAGCTGGACAATAAGGTACATCTCTGAACTACAGGCAGCGTGATGAGCTCCCATTTCTCACAACACACAAATGGATTGCCAGGCTCTGGGACAAGAAATAGCTGTCCATGGAGCTCTCTGGACAAAACAAATACCATTCAGTGAGAGATAACATAGCATCACAGAGAGCTATTTCTGGGAAAACACGCTAACCCTCTCCACTTCATCACTGGCATTTTGATTGTGAAGTGACAGAAATTATACTTATAAATGCTGTAATTTCACTTAGTGCTTGACTTACAAGAATAAAATGGTATTTGGGATATAAAATGCTTTTATTTTTCTAATTGTGTTAGAAAATGCTAAATAGCTTCTGCTGTTGGAATACATAACATGCAAAAAAAAGGAAGGAAAGCTCATTCTCCCCATATTGCCACAGAAAACTCCATGGGGCTTCCTGCATAATTTGAGTTAACAAAATAATCTGATTACTCCAAATGGCACTAAAGGCCCTACCTCCATTAGGTATTGCTGGGCACACAGGAATGCTAAAGTTATGGGAATACCAGATGTATTGAGTATTGTGTTCAGCTCTGGGCCCCTCAGTTCAGGAAGGATATTGAGGTGCTGGAGCGGGTCCAGAGAAGAGNGCTTGAAGGGGTTAATGACCATCAAGAAATTTGAGCAGCTACACAAGCTATTTCATAACATACACGATAGCACTAGAAAGGACCATGGGAATCATCTCAACTACCCTCCTGTTCAAGACAGAAGCAACCACAACTATTATTCATGACAAGAGTTTCACCTAAACTGGTGCTTTCTAGATTTCTCTTTGTTCTTTGCTGCTCTGGACTCCCCATTATTGTGAAGTGCCTTCTTGCCCCAAATTGGAAAACATTCCAGGTTAGACCTTACATAGTAATGGTCTTCTCATGTCTAACAGGCAACTCTCCTTATTATGCATCCTAGCATCATATTCACCTTTAGACAACACCATGCTTTTGTTGACTCACATTCCAGTAGAATTGCTGCTTACAAATCATCAAAACAAGTAGTTCACACAACTCCCAGTGAGACCTGAAACTTGTGGAGGAGAGTGGGTTTGCAGATGTGCTAAATCTCTCTCCCTGGTGTGACCTTCAGGAGAGGGGTAACCATATCAGTGGAAGGAGGTTGCCACCATGTGTGACCTGGTGATCACAAACCACCTTTAGCAGGTAAAAGGGAGCTGTCTAATACGGCTTAGCCCAGGCCTTTCCTCTGTGGATTGTGCTGAGACCAGCTGTGATATTGGCTTTTCAAATGCAGACGTATGTCCAACAGCAACGGTCAGGAGATGACTTGCCAAACATCAACCACCACCATTCCACCACCCCAGACTGGGTTTGATATACCAGATGTCTGAACATCTCAGTGGTTCATTATCACATCCCTGAGCCAGCTCAAGTCTGTTGGAGGCTTTTTTTTTCTTGTTTTGAGAAATGACATTTCTATATTGGGAGTGTAATACCAGGAGAAGTGAGAATGACTAACTACAGGTCCCCAGTTCTTGAAGAAAAAGAAATACAGATCCGCTCCGATTCCAGTTATATTTTGTTAGTAATAGACAGTTCATTAGTCAAATTCCACATCAGAAAGATTTTAAAGAGAACTGAGTTCTCCTACTCTTCAGAGGTGGTGAGCAGCACTGACAAAGCCTTTAGCTTACAGCCATGCCTTCTCTGGTATCACACACTTCCCTTGCTTGCACCACACTCTCGGCACTTGCATCCACCTCGTCACACTGAAATCACTGGGTGAAAGAAATCAGGTGAAGATTTCAGAAGTGAAAGGCACTTACTAGGTGTTAGCTGTAACCAGGAGATCTGCATTGTCAAAAAGGTTGACCCCTGGCACTTCCACAATGAGAACATATATAAATTCAATGATTAACATAAGGATCAGTTTTCCAATACAGCTGATCTGAAGGAACACAGAGCAGGCCAGGAGACTCAGTAAGACACTGTAGGTAAAGTACTGTATAAAGACAAAAGGGGGAAAAAAAAAACAAAACAGAAGAGAGATGAATGTCAGCTGGATAAATCAAAACTGAAAACAAAGGAAGCTAAACAGAGGGATAAAAAGGAATTGGGAGCTATGTAGTTGAGCTGACCAAACATGTAAACCTGGGGCTGCCTGTGGGATTATCCCACATTACAGGAGATTTCAATGTTAAAACTAAACCGATGGGGAGGAAAACTCTTGCATTCTTCACCGGACATTATTTGCTTTACACTCAAGAGGCATAGGGCTCGCAGCTGTATACCCAAGGTTGTGATGTAGGTTTGACCTGGACACAGTTACCAAATGAGCAGGAAGCATCATCTGGTTATGCTGGAAGACTTTGTGCTTTAAGGTAAAATTCAGGACTCAAGTTAACATATCTGCACAACACACAGGCCCAATTAGTGATTCACACCACCAGGACACATTGAGGCCAGTTGGAAGGTATTGCCCCTGTTGATAGGACACACTGAATCCTGCAGCAAGATACAGGCTGGACACACTTCTGCCAATGCCCAACACCTTGATCACTTTTTTTTTTTTCTGCCAGCAGCTGCAGAAGTGTGCAAATGGGTGGTGGTGGAGCTCTCTGATACACCTGAGTGGTGGGGCCAACCTGAGAGCTGAATGTTTAGCATGACAGTGCTTTCAAATATGACTGCAGACTGCAGGTGCCATCTATGGCTCACAGGAAGACTAGCAGGAATGTAAAACAGAGGCATGTTATCCAGCTCTTCACCTTCCTATTATCAAATCTGTGAAGACTTAAGCATCCACTCTGTCCAGACAGGCCTATTTCTGGCAAAACCCCCTGTATTAGATGCCTGAGGCAATCCATCCTCTCAGTTAAAAGCAGTAGAAATACACTTATGTTTGGAGCTCATTTATTAATAGTTCATCATTGATATATTAGAAGAAAATAACTTGCACAGCTTGTAACTTGACTCTTCAGTTTCTAGAATATAGGTGAATGTTCCCTGCAGCTGAGGGGTAGGATCCCTCCATCTCCTGAAAGCCCACTGGGAGAAACAGGCAACACCTGTACCATCTCCAGCATCTGCCCTGCAGAGCACAGGGGAGAGATTCCTTGATTCCAAGCCCACTGAGTGGCAGGACTTGGCCCAAGGCTGCCATAGCATCCTCAGCATGCAAAATGGTTGCTCCTCATTACTTAAAATCCCTCTCTGCCCTGAACCAGCACTCCTGAAAACCTCAAGATGGGAACAGACTGTTTCTAGTTCTCCACTGTGCCACATTTTGCTCCTGGGTCTTTCTGTGATCATACTAAGAGCCTTTGCAGGGCTGAAAGTCACAGTAATGATGGTCTCAAAAAGTCTCACTGAATCAGATTGGGAAAACATTCAGTTAGATTAAATGGAAGTAGGTACAAGGGGATACCAGGGCTTTCAGTAGCACCTTGGACATCTGGATGGTAACAGATAGCCATAAATCTCAGATGGCCTTGACATAAATTCTGCTCCCATCCTAGACAGACTTTGTCTTTTTCAGTTTCCAGTAGACAGTAAACATAATGGCCTAGGCCTAAAAACTCAGAGAAAGATCTTGAATAGATATTCAAAAAGTTGATCTTTTTTGTCAAAATATTCTACCAGTGTCTAAAACATATTTGTTTGGGGGTTTTATGCCATTAGAAGCATTTTTATTTTTCTTTAGCAAGTTGTTCTGAGGAGGCAGGATTTGCATTTGCAAAATGAAGCAGACCGCTGTCAGGGCTGCTAACATGCCTGAGGCCAGAACTCGCCATACCTAGTGAAAGAAAACATAAGCAAAGTTTCTCATGATGATAAAATTGGAGGGAAGGGTTAAATCTATGATTTTTTCAAGTAACACTGAGCACCCATGAACTCCTTTGAAATCACCTGCAGTTCTGCATGGCATTAAGGACTTCATGGAGAAAGGCCATTTCTCCTGCTACAGGTAGGACCCAACAATTATAAAAGCCTAATGATTATTCACCCCCGAGAAAAAACATTGATGTGGACTTGTGACAATAACTTCAGATGCTTAAGTCTGTGTGCAGTAGCCTGGGTCAGTCCTACACTATCAGTAGTCAGGAGCAACCTTCCTTTCCTCTGAGTCATTGAGATTTATCACAGAGGTTTTATAGTCCCCTCTCAGATGAAGCTCTGCAACACATTTTTTTCAAGCAATACCTCTGGAAAGTTGCAGTTGGGCAAAGGACTGTCACAGAATCCCTGCAAGGTGCCCAGGCTGTAGTTGGGAGTCAGGTTGCTGATAAGGCATATGTCCACCCGGTCAGGAGTGATGTTGTACTCTGCAGCCATGCAGCTGGCAAGATCCGCAGTGCTGCACATGAACTGAAGAGAAAGGTAGTATTAAACTCAGCAGCATAGCCAAGAAGAAGAAAACAAAATAGAAAAAAACCCTTGGAAATGTCTGTAGTAATGTGCAAAATATGCAAAATGAAATTACCAACTTATGTTTTACTGCATGTGCAATAGCTATATATTTTCTCCCCCAAAATATTAATGAAATCCAGATTGCGCACTCTGGAAAGCTAATTTTGTGCTCAACTTCCTGTACAACTTTATGTCTGAAGGTTCACAGGCAGAAGGGCTGTAGATATGACACATAAAAATATATCCCGCTGTCTGTGATAAGGTCCTGGTGTTGCTCTGTTTCTGCTGATGGGAATATCTGAGCTGACAACTTTCCCCTGCTATCTCTAAAGCTTCTGTTGCAGGTCCTTCTGCAGGGAAGACTTTAGCAGCCATGTTCAAAGACTGATGTGTTCTGTTATGCCAAGGAAGCAGCAGAGATGCATTCTGACCTCCTCCATGTGCTCCTTTGATTGTCCATTTTGCTATATTTTACACTAAGCTGTACAGGAATGCAAATAATCACACATTACATAGAAAAACAAAGCTCTGATTCCTGTGTGGTGCTAAGCAACCCACACCAGCTCTTTGCAGGTGACTCTGGGGGAAGGCAGCGGGGTGTTGAAGCTGCTGAGCTAAGTGCCTCTCATTCAAGTACCTCAACAGAGCATAAAACTGTTTCAAAATCTCTGTGTATATAGGAAAGCTAAGGCAAGATCATGTAGAGATCTGATCTAAGCCTCTCCATGCCAGTGCAAGCCAGTACTGCCCCATCTGAGGTCATATCCGAGAGAAGCAGAGGGCCATGTGAAGTCTTTGTAGCTACCTCCAAGCTCAGTGTTTTAAACCCAGGCCTATCTCTCCTTCTCCCCCCTCCTTTCTTAAAAAATGAAATAGATGTATGCAGGGTAGAGAATATTCGAGTGGTTTCTCTAAAACATATTCAGCCTTCAAGCTGTTTGTAGAAGTGAGAAACCAGCAGCTGCAGGGTCCTAGAGAACAGCATCTCTCTCTCCAAGTCTGACATCAGCAGCGGTGTTTGAATGCAAGACCACCCGGGTTCCAAAAGAGCAACTCAGAGCAAAGTCTTCCTAGTCTCTGTTAGGTGACGACTGCACATGGAGAAGGATGCAGCACCATGCCCAAGGTCTGCATGAAGCCTACACAACACTTAAGTCTCACTCAGTTCTGTGGGAGTTAAAGGATGCATTGGCCTTGTGCTGGCCCTTATGCAGGGGTACTCTTCAGGCTTGGCTCATGTACTTGGAGCAGAAGCATTTGAAGAATCAAAAAAGAACATGAACACAGTTCAGTGCCAGGCCTATAATGGGCCATAGGATTGCAGCTGCTAGGCTCCCATTTCTTTTCTGTGCTTGAAAAGCAAAAGGGAACTGACCTGAGCTACTGTAAGCATGGGGCAGGATGACATTAAGGCCAGTGGTTGTAGAGATTATGGTACTTCAGAGCACCCATATGGAAACCATGCAGAACCAAGTGGGTCAAAAGGAAATAATGCACATACCATGTTGACAAAGGCAGACAGAAAAACCAGGACAATGGCAAAGACTCCCACTAAGGTACTGTTGGTCCTGGACTGTACAATCTTCCTAGAAAGAGTCTGGAGTGGAGCTGGGAAAAGCTGCATGTGGGGAGAAAAAATAAAGAAAATAAGTAAATAAACATGTAAAATCATTACTTTTTCTATAGATCACAACCTGCATTTAAGCTGCCCACATTCTTTAGCTCAGCATCTGTATTGATGCTGTACAGGGGCTACAGAATAGTGATGGGGGATGGTGGCTCCAGGACAAAGGTGGGCAGGTACATGACCACCCTGTGGCAGCAGGCCCAGCTGGCTCACCAAATTTACTTAGTCCTTCCTAATGGGAATGATGGCTCATGAGCTGAGATAGGAAGGCTTGCAGGGCTGTGCTCATCCTGTCATAAGAAGCAAACCACAAGCCATCTGTAACTGAAATAGCCAGGAGCACAAGCCTTTAAATTGCTGGATCAAAAATTAAAAAAAGCAGAAATTAAAAAATACATGTCAAAGCCCTTTGATCACAAAGGTGCATCACAGGACTTTCTGGTGCCTTTTCAGAAAGAGACTGTTAAAAAGCCCAGGGTAGTCTTATGATCTGTCAGACTGTGGGTGAAAGGCACTGAAGGAATCAGCTGGCTTCATCTGGTCCATGGCATTCAGCATCACAGACACACGGGGCTAAAAATAACTGCTGGTGAGGGTGATCACAGAACTCCCCTAGACAGACTGTCCCAGTGATTCACTACTATCAGAGCTAGAAGCTTTCTTCTAATTGCTTTCTGACTGCAGGCTGCCAGCCTGCTTTGCTTTAGGTGCTGCATCGTATTCTGGGTAGAAACAGTCTCTGTGTTAAGGCAGAGACTTTGCAGCAAGAGGCACCCCTCAGCATCGCATGAGGCCACCTTGCATTGTGTTAGCTACAAGAGAATTCCATAACACAACAAAACCAACCCTTTCTCTTCATGTGCCACCATGGTCCCAGTACAAGCTCAGGGCTGGAGGATTGTGAGATGGGCACTGGTAAACCCCTGTGCACTGACACCCTCCCCCTGGAGAGCAGCAGCTCTTCCCTTCCACGCAGCACCCTGGGACAGAGGGGCTCTGATGAAGATGGACAAAGTTTTTTTCCAGAACTCAACTCTCCCTTCCCTACCAGCACACTGTACCAATAACCAAGCCACTAGAAGGTATTTTTAGAGACACAAAGAAGCTGGCAGCGCAGCGATATGGCACTGCAATTTAACTATGACTAATGTTTCTATTAAAAGTCTTGTTTCTCCCTTTTATCCTTCACTCTTACATCTTCAGAGATGCAACATTTTGTCTGTGCATAGCTTCCCACACAGCAGTCCTACAATGTAATTACAAAGCATTTGAATGGCCAAAGCACCAATTGTTAGCTGGTGACTTTTACAGAGGGAGAAAGAGGTTGTGGCAAGAGTCTGAAAGCCCTGACTTCACCTGCTTCCAGCACACACACACAGATCCAGCTAACTCCAGGAAAGGGGAGAGAGAGGGCAAGGCTCTGTGGGGACCAGGACGAAAGGGGAAATTCGGGTTATGACTTATTTTTACTCAGTGAGGATTGACTGAAATTCACGGAAAGCTTCTGCAATCCTTCAGGCTCATGCAGCCATTGTAAAATAAAGCAACACACCTCGCTCAGAAATAAACCTTGGCTCTGTTGATAAGCCATGAACCAAAATATCTCTTTGCTCTACCATGTCCACCTTCATCTACGAGGACGTTATCTAGGAGATCCCTACACCAGCTCAGGGATGTGGGAAATACCATAGGGCTTTCCTCTAAACATTATAGGATTTGGAGGGTGAAGGAGGATTTCTGCTGCATTCAGACAGTTTCTCACTAGATTAGAGCAGGAGAGGTTTTCCTGACACCCCTTTGTTTAGGCCTTAAGGCCAAGCTCCACAAAGGTATGCAGGGACCTCTTCTGTAATCTCTGGGAAATCAGGCACCTAAATAAAACTCGTGAGTGCTTTGTTGTGTATCTTGGCTCAAACCTCTGCTGCCAACGATCCCAAAAAAAGTCTGACTTTGAACTAAGCCTGAGATATCAAGCAAAGCTATCATTGGAAGACACTTAAATGCTAATGAAAACATGTTTTCTTTATATTATCTTGGTTCTCATTACTTTGCAAACAAGGGAAAATTTTAGGTCAGTAAACAAGTACAGCTGGAAAAAGTCCTGAAGAGGAAACAAATGCCAAAAACCATAGGAGGTCAGGACTGCAACAGAGAGTGCAATGGCACAGCCATGCCACATGTCTGAGGAACCTCTGACTCATGAACAACATTCATGGAAGCTCTGTAACATAATAAATGCTCTCCCCATTTCACAGAGGCAGAGGGGGACCAGGAACACTTGCAGCTGGGAGAACTTCTGTGATGGAAATGTGGGACCTGTCTCAGCTCTGACAGTTCAGCTCCACTCTAGCAATGTTCCCTCCACCAAAACATCCACAAGTCAGATGCGTAGAAAAAAAGAAGAAAAGAGAAGAAATGAGAAGAAAAAAGAATAAGGAATAAAAAAGAAGAAAAAAAAAAAAAGAAAAAGAAAAAGATTTCCCCTTCCATTCTCAAGAAAATAAATTTAAAAAAATTATAAAATAAAATCCCTTCTGTCCTCGGAGAATAAGCAGAACATCAGGATATTATAGTATAGAGAAGATCCATGCACTGTTCCCAGTTTGTTCTGTCCAACACCATCTATTACTCTTAATAAACCTCAAATCTTGCCTGAGTGAGAACAGAACAAGGGAAGGTCTAATGGAATGGCAACTCCTAAGCTTGCATGTGAACTACTGAGAACAGGGGCCAAAAGAAAGGACATGATTCCAAATTCCCATTTGGGTGGCCACAGAAGCTTGAGGTGACTCATTAACTCTTCCAAAAATCCACATGTAAAGAAAAATAACCACAGTGCAAAAAAAGGAAATTGGATTGTTCAGTCAATTCCAGTTCATTCTGAATTGAAATGTATAAATGCTGCTGGAAGACATTATCTCCCAGAAGAGAGAGGCTCTGAAAGCATGGAGATACCAACACATGTAGAAGGGGCACTGTTGTACTGGTCAAAGTCCAAATTTAAAAAGGGATCCAACAAGAATTAATGTTACACTGAAAATAATCCACAAGCTCCAGTCATTTGCATGACAAAAATACACTAAATAAAAACTATACTTTGCAATAACAGCTGTTCACAGGCAGAAAAGTAATACTTCTCTTTTCTGTCTTCATATATTGTGGACACAGAAAACTGCTTTGACAATTGCTGTTGTGCTGCGAGATGAAAAAAGCTATGCGGTCTTTAAGTTCTGATTTTTCAATTTGTAATAAAAGCATTTGAGTCATTTTGAAGTACATTAAGATGTTTCTGTAGTAGAAGACAACATCTCCAGGCAACTTGATGCTGTAAGTCCATTTATGTAAGTTATTTCACAGTGATTTATTCGTCTATTAAAAAGTACAGTTCTCAGAGGTATTTTTTCCCCTGCTTGAAGAAAAAAACAAACACTTTAGGATCATCTAGACCAGCTTTGGGAGGCAAAGAAACAGGTAGGCAAGTTGCACCTATGTAAAGCTACAGAAAAACTTATTTTCTGATAAACAAAAAAATTTCTCCTATACATGCTCCCAGGAACATGCGACAAATTGGAATCCACAGCATTGTGGATACCAGAATTAAAGGATTTAAAGAAGAAACACAAACTTGGTAAGTTAGTAGCAAAACAGATGTCTGTCAGTGGAGTATTTGCAAAGGGACCCTGGTTCCCATGACCTTAGACTCTATTGGGAAGGAACACCATCTCACAGTGGCCAAGTCTTCATGAAGCATCAAAGTGAGGAACTGGAACTCTCTTGTTTATTGCAGCTGAAGAAACTTGGAGAGCCAAGCTGGCTGCATTGGCAGCTCCAGGATCAACTTCTAGTCCATGGAGAATTTTATAGTGGAAGATAATAATGACAGCAAAAGAAAATAAAACATGATCAAGCTGTCCAGAAAGAGCCTGCTGGCCACTGTCAAAGCCAGAGATGGAGAGGCCGAAACATGAAAGGAAAATCTCACATGAAAGCNAAAAAGAAGAAAAGAGAAGAAATGAGAAGAAAAAAGAATAAGGAATAAAAAAGAAAAAAAAAAAAAAAAGAAAAAGAAAAAGATTTCCCCTTCCATTCTCAAGAAAATAAATTTAAAAAAATTATAAAATAAAATCCCTTCTGTCCTCGGAGAATAAGCAGAACATCAGGATATTATAGTATAGAGAAGATCCATGCACTGTTCCCAGTTTGTTCTGTCCAACACCATCTATTACTCTTAATAAACCTCAAATCTTGCCTGAGTGAGAACAGAACAAGGGAAGGTCTAATGGAATGGCAACTCCTAAGCTTGCATGTGAACTACTGAGAACAGGGGCCAAAAGAAAGGACATGATTCCAAATTCCCATTTGGGTGGCCACAGAAGCTTGAGGTGACTCATTAACTCTTCCAAAAATCCACATGTAAAGAAAAATAACCACAGTGCAAAAAAAGGAAATTGGATTGTTCAGTCAATTCCAGTTCATTCTGAATTGAAATGTATAAATGCTGCTGGAAGACATTATCTCCCAGAAGAGAGAGGCTCTGAAAGCATGGAGATACCAACACATGTAGAAGGGGCACTGTTGTACTGGTCAAAGTCCAAATTTAAAAAGGGATCCAACAAGAATTAATGTTACACTGAAAATAATCCACAAGCTCCAGTCATTTGCATGACAAAAATACACTAAATAAAAACTATACTTTGCAATAACAGCTGTTCACAGGCAGAAAAGTAATACTTCTCTTTTCTGTCTTCATATATTGTGGACACAGAAAACTGCTTTGACAATTGCTGTTGTGCTGCGAGATGAAAAAAGCTATGCGGTCTTTAAGTTCTGATTTTTCAATTTGTAATAAAAGCATTTGAGTCATTTTGAAGTACATTAAGATGTTTCTGTAGTAGAAGACAACATCTCCAGGCAACTTGATGCTGTAAGTCCATTTATGTAAGTTATTTCACAGTGATTTATTCGTCTATTAAAAAGTACAGTTCTCAGAGGTATTTTTTCCCCTGCTTGAAGAAAAAAACAAACACTTTAGGATCATCTAGACCAGCTTTGGGAGGCAAAGAAACAGGTAGGCAAGTTGCACCTATGTAAAGCTACAGAAAAACTTATTTTCTGATAAACAAAAAAATTTCTCCTATACATGCTCCCAGGAACATGCGACAAATTGGAATCCACAGCATTGTGGATACCAGAATTAAAGGATTTAAAGAAGAAACACAAACTTGGTAAGTTAGTAGCAAAACAGATGTCTGTCAGTGGAGTATTTGCAAAGGGACCCTGGTTCCCATGACCTTAGACTCTATTGGGAAGGAACACCATCTCACAGTGGCCAAGTCTTCATGAAGCATCAAAGTGAGGAACTGGAACTCTCTTGTTTATTGCAGCTGAAGAAACTTGGAGAGCCAAGCTGGCTGCATTGGCAGCTCCAGGATCAACTTCTAGTCCATGGAGAATTTTATAGTGGAAGATAATAATGACAGCAAAAGAAAATAAAACATGATCAAGCTGTCCAGAAAGAGCCTGCTGGCCACTGTCAAAGCCAGAGATGGAGAGGCCGAAACATGAAAGGAAAATCTCACATGAAAGCTGGAAAGGGGAAGAAAAACGAGTCACTTGGCATGTAACAGCACAGCAAACAGGCAAAAGCTGTGCTTACGCGGATATTCTGGGGTGGACACCTGTTTTCCAACTTTGTGTCAAATGAAACATTAGTATGTAAAACACATGCTCTCCTATCCCACATCTGAGCGTGAAACAAAACAAACAATACTGTCAGCCCTGTGTTTTAAAATTTCATCTAAAGGATCTCTAAGTGCCTTCCTTATGCCTCTGTGTAAAAATGCTTCTTGGAGCAATGTGGAGTACAGAATCACAGAAATGTCATGGTNTTTGCTCTTGCAAATCAGTGTCTTTCTTGTGGCTGGGGGACACCACTGGCAACTGGCCTCCAACTGGATTTAACTCTGTTCACTACAACTCTCTGGGCCCAGCCGGCCAGACAGTTTTTAACCTAGCAAAGAGTACACCTCTCTGTGCCATGGGAAATAAAGTAATACCCCTTAACTATGAGCTGGACAAACTCACTGATTAAAAAAACCCTCACTTGAAAACCAAAATCTTTAATGACAGAAGCAGGCTGCAGCTACTGGGAGCTGCTGCCATAAGACACGTAGCTGACAAGCTGTAAGTACCCATCCCCATTTCATAATCAGATGTTGTCAGCAGGGGCTAATCTGGAGCACTAAAAAAGGGGTAATCAAAAGGATACTGGAGCCAGAAGAAACGATATTCTCAATACTTGCAATCTGTGCATAGAAGGCACCAGCCACACCAAATGTTATACATAAGTACCTCGTGGGTCTGGTCCAACATGCTGAAAACCCACTTTTGGAAATACCAGGAGCTTCATAAAACCTCATTAAATTCTGATGTTAGCTTGAATTCCCTCTGATGTCTTGTGTTTCCAGGGCCTGTGCACTGAGGCAAAGCCAGCCTCTAAACAGTTGCAGGCACCACTCAACAGACCTCTTCTACAGGAATTTGGAAGATCAAGGCAAAGAAAGCAAGATGGAACATCTGCCTAAGGTCACAGGGACTGAAAAATTCTGTGTGCCTTTTAAATTAATCTTTAATTAAGATCAGTATTAAAAAAAAAAGCCCAAACCAAAACCTTTGAATGACAGAAGAAACAAGTGCAGCACATGGAAGGGCTGTACATGGAAGCAAACTAAGCCTGTAAAAGCCAGTAGGAGACAAACAGCTGTGCATCTTAAAATCCATCTGCTAGCAAGTCAGCCAGATCGAATGCTTCAGGTCTGGGTCTGACATAGCTCTAGCTCCAGTATCTGCACAGCACCAGCAGAGCTGTGTGTTGGTGTTGCTCTGCACGGCTGGCAGTGCACTGGGATGTTGCTGCTGCTGGCACTGCAGAGTCAGTAGGCTGCAACACAGCTCTGCCCTGAGTTTCCAAGCCCATTCCATGTTGCTTGCTAATTAACTGTTAACCGCATTAACTGCTGATATGAGTTTGCAAACTAATGACATGCAGTAGCATCCTCATGTGCAATGGACACACCAGGTATAACCAGGCATCTTTGGGTACCATTTCCCAGCTCAAGTGATCCAAACCTTCCTATCAGCACTGTCATTTCTTTGTAATTCTCATTGCTGGTAAACAAGAAGGACCATCAGGATGCTGTGCTTACAGACTGGGCTCCCATTAAAATTGTCATAAACCCAAGGGAAGCCATGTGAGTGAATTGTTAAGTTCAAATATAATCTGAAGTTTCTTTCACGGGGAACAGTTTTTAGCTCTTATTAAATGAAAAGGCAAAGCTTAATTCTCCGTATCTAACTTTGAAAAATCAAAAAGACATGAAAGGTGCAAGTCTGTCAAGAGCACCCACATTCAACTGTTGAAAATGGCACAGAGAAGATAATTTAAGTGCAGCAAATCATCTGCCTGACATAATCCATTACCCCACTGTTTCTTCTGCAGGAAACATAATGACACTGAGCTATTTTATTCCAGGCTCTGAGGAACAAAGCTGAACTTGGGCTAAGGAGCCTGAATTTGAACATATTCAATGTCAGACACCGCTATGCTGGAAGGATCCCACAAAACTACAAATACAATCAACTAGCATTGACATTTTAATAGGAATACCTTTGAGTGAAAAAGATGAGCCCATTACCCTTCCCAAATTGCTGACTGCCAAGAAGAATTAATATGTTTTCAGAATGCACACAAATATTTCTTTGCTGATCAAAACCAGTTACAAGACACAGCCTACCAAATGTTGGAAGCTCTGTACAGTCATCTGAGAATGGCTGATAAACTTCTATATGTTTGTGGCTTTTACTTCTCCCCAGGACATTTTTCCTTGATGATATTCTGCTTCTGATTATCTGCCTACCCAAATGTGCATATGCAGCAGGGGCAGTATACAGGCAACTCTGCAGGATCTTTACAGGGAGGGAACGCATGGTCAGTGTTTCATTTTGCATCAGAAAATATGTGTTTCTTATGTTGATAAGAGAGTCCCTGCAGGAGACTTAATAGACATGCAGATGCAGAGATGGCAACCCTAACATCTGTTTGCAGTTCATTCTGTCTTATCAAAGGCTTTTTCTGTAACCCTTATCATATAGTGTGGAAAGGATGGCTAACAAAACATTCTCTGTTAGCTGAAGAAACAGGTTGCTGATCCAGTCATCTTAGGCAAAGTCTCTACAAAGAAACCACAGTACTTACCTTTACACAGGAGTAAATGACCGAAACAAACAGCACTGTGGTCAGGATCAGGAAACAGGTCAGATAAAAACCCAGCATAAATGTAGAGCTGAAATAAAGGAGAGTTGGGTTTTTTTTAATGCATACCATATAGAATAGCTACAGCTCTGCTCTCCAGAACATGACATTTGTACAAGCACTGCACGGGTTTTCCAATTAGGATAGCAGTAGGAGATACGAGCTGCCTTGAATACCAACAGATACTCTTGTCCTGTTCCGAATTACTCATGCAGGCTGCAGAGCAGAGAATATGGCTTCTTTTATAGCAGTCACCTTCCTGCCGGGGTGACAGCAGAGGGACTGAGAAATAATGCACACACCAGAGGAGATGATAGAACCATTTGTTATGGCAGGTCGGCCACTGGCTGGCTGTGGGCAGGAGACTGCCGGGAAGGAAAGCATGCTGAGCACTGGGGTGCAGCTGAGTGGGGATGGTCTCAAGGGGAACAGCTTCGTGTCCTTGCCGTGCACAGGGTATGTCTGTGCTGCACCATCCACCATGCTCTGTCTTGTGAATAGAACAGGAGCAACCATAGCATGAGGATACTCAGGGAAACAGTCTGAGCTTGGCTAGAATGAGAGGTACCCGTTCTTCCCAACTCTGAAGTACAAAGAGGACCCCAGGACCAACTCTGCACTATGCATTTTCATCTGTTCTGATCATGAAGATATTCAACTACAGTTTCCCAGTGATTGGTCTCAGTGTGATGGGATAGATCCCCTCCCAGGAGTTAGCTTTATTCATAATTTAAAGGAAGTATTCTTGTGACATGACATTGAGGCCAACCACACCAAAACCAGACGGTTTCTGTGTTCTCTCATGACTACTAAGAGAACTGTACTTGCTAATTCACTGTTTGAGGCTTTGTGAAATTCATTAAAGCTATTTCTCTTCATCATCATCAATTACCACCACTATTTTTTCTCCATTCTCTTTTCATGAAGCTCTGATGGTGACACATATACATCTGTGGTTTCAGTTGCTTCTGAACTGTTACCTTCAATGAAAGACCGAAACTATGCAAATGAAATGTAAGGAAAAATAAATGAAAAGGTGAAGGAAAGTTAAAACATGAAATTTTATTTACTCTTGAACCAAATCAACGTTCAGAGAGGCCAAGTTGCCTAAAGACACTTTAGAACTTAGCAAAAAGAAAGAACCACCACCCTAATGGGTGGCGTGGAGGAGACTAAGCAGCATGACATTTACACAATGCTGCCATAAGGGATTGGCTCCTGCGTAATACAAAGGAGTCAGCCATATGGCTGTCACAGATCAGAAATTGTCAAGTTGTCATTTAAATGTTAAACTGGGTTTTATGAATACAGCTTAGTGGCTGGTTAGGGAATTTAATGAGCAACACAAAGGCTGACAGAGGGCCTCTGAAGGTGTGAAGTCACAGCAGTAATGTCCAGAGATCCAAAGTGTAAGTCCTTGCTAAATCAATTACTCTCAAAGAATATTTTTGGATGTAATTAACAAAGCATTAATTGCTGGTATTGATCTAGCTTCTATTTTGAGCCTCTTCCAGCTTCACTTCCAGTTTCCAAAAGTGGATCTGTCTGTTTACATAGTGCATTTGTACTGATGTTGTTTTGCTGATTTAATCTTTCTGTGAGCAGAAGTGAATGTTCTCTTGCCTGGGAGAGCGAATGACCTCAAACATCAGACTATGCATTGTTTGTCTGATATGATTGCTACAAAGCAATCCCTACTCTGAAAAGATCTGTGGTGTGAACAGAAGTAGAAAGCAGTTGTAATGACATAAAATAGTATTGGAGATCTCTTTAAACATTTTTTGTCTTCTTGTAATGAAGATGAATCTGTATCATTTTCAGAGCTTCTTCTTCAGATTAAAAATGACTAACTCCAAATTTATTTTCACCACAACAGTGCTCAGTGAATGATATATTATTGCTGCTAAACCAGAGAACAGGAAATACCAACATGCTCTAATTTAAAGGGACTTTTTAATGAATTCTTTGAGAAGAAAGACCATGTCTGCAGAGCTCCCTGCTGGAAACGATCTAACGGGTTACATTGTGCCTTTCAGAGAAAGCATTTTACTGAAATGGTCCAAGAACACTGTGCCCCACAACACTAAGGAGCTTATGCCACTCTTGTCTGGAGAAAGAAATGACTGCAACCCTTAAATCTGGAGTGAGCTACCCAAAGCTTAGGCATGTGTAGATCAACTCTCTCTCTACCTTTCTTCTTGCGCTGCTGCTCTGAGTCCAGAAGAATAAATGCATGAGAGGTTATGTCTGATCTGTGAAGCACACCCTGAGACCTCAGTGCTCTGAGCAACGAGGCTGTGATGGTTTTTTTGTCAATGTGTACTATGCCTCAGTAGGCAATCCTTCCCACTTACTGATACTTATTGTTCACAGGCTTAGAAATGTGCTGAACTGAATTTCCTGAGATGGAGGTAAATGGTAAGAGAAATCATGCTGGGAAAACAAATCCTCACGTGCCAATGAGGAGGTTTTAATCTGCACTAGAAATGAGTGAGAACAATAAGCACCACGCATCACTTGAGCATGAATTATTTAAGAATTTCTCTCTTCCCCTTGGTGCTCTGAATTCTCAAGAAAAAAACAAAGAAAAGTAGGCCAGAATAGAGCAGGGGTGCAGATGGGAGCAAAGGAATGAAAAGGTACTCACTGTGGCATGATTATGATTTGAACAAAGCATATGAAGAGGAAGACTAAGGAGGCACAAGCCACGTAGGCTCCAAACCTATCATCCACCTGCTTGGAGTACTGTAAAAAATGCAAAGAGTGTTATGTTAGTAGGAAATTTGGCCAGCTGCCCTCTCTCCACAAAACCTTCTGAACTGGCTTCTGTTTAGGTCCTTGGAAAGCAGTGCTGGTAACAAATGACTAACATTACAAACTCCCCTTCTCCCTGGGCAAGCTGCAAGGGCGTGAACAGACCCAAATGCCAGGGAACAAACACATACAGCTGGGTGGAGAGGATTTGCCATCTGCCTCTTGCACAAGAGGAACAGAAATGGATTAACTGAGAACAAGATTCTAAGTCACTGTCATCAGATCTAAACTTCTTTCATGGGAAGTTTCCTCCAACAGGTACTAATACTGTTAATGGGAAAACCTTGTATTTGGTGCGGGCGGCTTGGCTCGTTCTAATGGTAGTACGAGGATGCTGCTGCGGTTTTCACACTCACTCCTTCCAACTACTTGTCAACATATTGGTCACATGGGAGCTGCATCCGATTCCCAAAGATGATTTATTTAGCTTCAAGCACAGTTCTCAGTACAGATGGTCTCAATGTTTGAACCACAAAATAAAAGGTGCTCAGAACAGGTGAACCACTAATTTCCTTAGCACTTTTCAGCTATAAAATTGAAGAGAAGGAGTGGGGGGAAATTACACGCTTAAGCTTTTATTCAGTCCCACACTGATTCATTGAGTAGCTGCAAATCCTGCAAAGGTCTGCTTTTGCAATAGGTTGTAATCCTGTCATTGAAAGACTGTTTCGAAATAAATGATAAAATAATTAGTGCATATTTATTACTGAAGTTGAATAATGAGCTTAACCTGAAGACCACTCAAGCATTCCAAGGCTCTGTGATTAGATTAAAAAAAAAAAAACAAAGAAAAAGTTGCCTTTGACTTTCTTTGGGCAATTGAAAACAGCAGTTTAAATAGTACTCTTAATAATAGCATCCAGGTACCTCTGAATTTAACTTTGCAGCCACCTAAAGCCGATGTTGTCTCTATTATATAGACAGAGACTGAAATGATCTTTGCCTCACAACAATACCTGAAACAAAATCAGGAATCAAGTAGCTGTTTGGGCGTCCTAGGTCTGTTACTCCTCATTCTCACATCTGTGAGACAGAGAACTCTGCTTGCTGCTTAAAATGGGCTCCCAAAAATGACCAGAGTATGAATTGCATTCCAGTGAACCCTAGTGGTGCCTGGGGCTCCAGGGGGGGACAAAGGGCATTGAAAAACCCCTCCAGAGATGATTCAGAGCTCAGGCAGGCTGATGTGGATTTCTCCAGTGATTTGAGGAAGATAAAAGATGATTGCAATCTCAATTTGGATGCCTCAAAGCCAGAGAAACTAATCAGTCTTATTCTGGATTCTTTTCACAGTTCATCATTACATATTCATGTGAGTCTGACAGAAATGGTTTGGTTTTCCTGCCCTGTGCTCCCTACAGATGACTGTGACTTTCTAGGGACATGTAGACCAAGGTTTCTGTGAAGAAGCATGGACTTTTTAAGAACACAATTCCACCTCCAACTTCTAAACCACAGCTTTACTTACAGATATAAAAACTTGACCTTATGCAGGACAATTAAAACTCCTAACAAGCCTGAGTGACACACTGCAATGATTTGACTTTTAGACAACATTACCTTTTTCTCCAAGTCAGGTTCCCTGAATGTTAAGAGGAATTTGCGCACGTGCTCAGAGCGTAACCGATCAATACTTCTGGCATCGATGGCACGACCCAGAAACTCATCCACTTCATCTTCTGGGTTCATACTTTCCTGTGTATTCCTGAGGATGTCATCAAAAGGAAGCGTAAGATGAGAAGATAATTTCCCCCTCTTCACCATATGACAGCATTTGACTGTGTAACAAGCTGACCATTAACAGCATTTTGCTTATCACAGCTTCCATTTGGAAAATGGATTATGAACCGAGAGGAAAATGCTATCGGCTCTAGTGCTCATTGCCAGTCTGAGTCCACCAGTGACAGAATTTGATTTACTTGCCCTTTTTCTGTACTTACATTCATTTTCTTACCTTGCAGTCTCTTTACCATCCTTCATTCTCTAAAAACAGTCAGTAATAATCTTCCGCTAGTCCTGACTTACTCTTCCCTGAGCTGCCATACTGTAGCTGTTAGTGCCTGAACTGGTGAATGATTTATGTAACCAGTCATATTTCTACCTTCCCAATAATAAATTCTGCAAATATTTCTATGAAGATTTCTGAACATGAACAATTCTCCATTTCTGATAAAAACCTGTTCACAGAATGCATGTGGGGAAAAAAATGTGGCCTGGTGCCCCACTGCCTTCTCTTCATGCAGATAATGATGAGCAGAAAGCAGGATCAGGAAACCTGAAGCACTTCCCCAAACTCTCTAGTTATTTTTTAAATCTAACAGGATTTTAATGACTTGATACTGTCACTTTAATGGTCTGCCTTAAAACCCGCTAGCTGTAGGCAGAAATTAAAAGCTAATCCCGAAGTGCTGTTTTTCTGCTCTGCTTGCATGATTGCCAAGGTTATCCATGGGATATGCTAATAGTTATCCATTGGAATATGCCCTGTGGATAATGATTTCTATGTCCAAACCCCATGATGGCACAGCAACTTACAGCTCATGTTGTGTGACCTTCACCTTAGGCACTCCAGAGAAAAAACCCTGAGGTCTGACAAGCACAATGAAAAGCTACACCGCTTTATTTTCTCCGTTTTGTTTGTACTGCATAACAGTGCATAACACCTAAAACACAGTCACTGGGCCTCTACAGGTCCGACTCTGATGTAGAGTGGAGATCACTCAAAGCAGTTTACAAAACAGAACGTGACTCTGTTTTAAAAAGTTAAAGATGCATTTCCAAAAGAAAGGCTCTACAAAAGCTTTCTGCAAAACCGGACCAGATTTCAAGAAGCACTCTGTACAATGTACCTCTTGCCAAGAGAAACATAAATTAGGTTCATCTACTTTCAAATCCCTTCACCCCAGTCTGTGACTTGAATGTGTCTGCACCTCAGACAGGTCACAACAACAGACCATTGTCACCTGTTCTGTGGCTGCAAACCTAGTTGGTCTCAAGGTATTATTTTAGCCAATCAATGTTCAGTGGGGTTGGAGAAAAGAGTTTTTATTTTTGGGGTCTAGAGTTATTTAATACCTTGAACTTCATATATTCCAGTCTGAAATTAAAACAGGTTTTGTCCTTAGGAAAGGACACTCAATTTACTTTTAGATGCTTCCTTAGAGGAAGCATATCTGCTCGAGCACTCAAGACAATGCTGCTTATTTTCATTCAGTCCTCACAATGTCTTCTGGACTCGTAAAAATAAGCAAGGAAATCATTAGGCTTTGTATTTACAGAATGTCTTCCAACATCCTGTGAGTTATTTACACATTTGGGTCATTCACATTTAGTCATCTGATATCACATACAAGAGATGCAATGTTTTCCCCTAGAACTGAAGCAGAAGAGTCAGCTCGGCATCTTGGTGAACCTCAGCTAAATTTCAAGTACCAGTCTAAAAGTGTGACTCAAGAAGACACAAAGAGAAGAAAGATACTTCCTGCTGGGGCTTTGGACTCATCTACTTCCAGTTCTGTAACAGGTCTTTATACTGCTGAGGGTATCTCTAACACCACGATAACCTCTGTGGTTGCAGATTGTGTAGAAATAGCCTTGCAGCTTTTAAGTTGCCTTGCTGGGATACTTACAGTGAGGCAGCCACCTTCATCCAGACTGCAGGGAGCCTTAATCACCTTGCATACACCTACCTGCTTGGGTGACTTTTGCAGCTGGTTGTACCCAAACTTAATTACTGTACAGGAAGTTCAGGTATATTTGCATAAATGTAATTTTAAATCGAAATACCAAATATCTTTGTGCTAAGGAGTGCCCTGGAGGCAGTGCCTGTAACTCAGAGCTGAGATACTGTGACAGACTAATTAAATTCAGACATTGAAATGCTTATTGATATATTGATAGTGTAGGGGGTGGGTGCGGGTAAAACCCAAGGATTTCTGACCTCCATGGAACTTCCAGAAACACCTTTTAAAAGCACTGCTGAGATTTCTCCAAATACAGCCAACAGAAAATTGTTGTAAGGGACAGGAACAGCACGAACAGAGCTTGGAGCAACTTTTGGTCTCTGCTTGCAAACGTGGAAGCTAGCAATTAACCCAGAGATGCTGGCTTCAGAGCAATCCAAAAATGTCCTCCTGATTTAATTACTTTCTGCAAATGAAGAGTGTGACCACTGCCAAAACTACATGTATGCCATAATTTTAAATGCTTCATGCCTAGATTCAATAACTAAACCTGCACTTAAGCATGGAAGTGTCGGGTCCTGTTTTCAGAGATGCATGGTACCTATGACTTCCTTTGCTGTAAGAGAAGTATTGCTGTTCAGTGGTTTTGTATGTGAAGGCAGTGGGTTGAGTGCTTGACATGGTTTAGGTATCTGATTTTAACCAGTATCACCATGAACATTTTCTGCTAGTGATTTTTTTTTGGGGGGCAGAGATTTCTGGATCAAGAGAATGTGGGGTGTTAGCTTCTTTACGTGCTGAACAGAAATGCAAAAATCATACAGTTTGTATAATAAGATGGCATCACCCTGAATCAGCACTGTAAACACACAGCTCTTAACTATTGCCCATAAAGGTTCAAGTAACCTTTTCAAACTATGGGATGGAGGATAGACATTGTGGTCCCTGGAGCAACACTGGAGATGCTGTTCCTGCCAGCTGGGTGACACAGTTGTGGACCAACATTAAGTCAGCTGATTTTATGTTTTTCTTGCACAAAATATGAGGAGAGATGCTAGTTGATGAGAGATACTTAAAATTTCTCTATTCTAAAGAACTACTTTTTCTGTAATCTCTTAGCTCTTTTCTGTCTAAAGTATAACTAACATCAGCTGAGTTCCCAGCAGCCATGGATGCAATAATAACCTCTGGTGATTCCTCTTAGACACCCTGTAGCACCAGTGAAACATCCCACGTTTCACAGAGCTAAGTGTTATGAAAATCAAATTTGCAGTGAAGGGCAAGGGAAGGAGAAAATGATTCTTAATATTGCTATGTTCAAACTTATCCCTTCCCTTTACTTTTAAGTTGCTGCTCTAAATGTTCAGCTACCATAACGTGAATTTTCCCAAAGCCAGATGCTTAGGGCCCACAGAATTGTTTAGTCCTGACTGGCAGCCTGAGAAACATGACAAGGAGCAACGGCCACATAATTTAGGCATCAGTCTCCTCTGCCATCACCTATCTTGCTCTGAGCAAGCTTACAATTTATGCCAGTCAGAAGGACTGAATGTGAAATTACTCCAAACACCTTCAATACAGGAAATGTTTGTTATGTCCAGGTGTAGAAGTTAAAAAGTGAACACAGTTGGGTTTTTTTTCCCTCCAAAAGCTATTTTTCCAAATACTACTCCTGTTACATTACTAATTTAACCATTTTTTGAAAAGTTATATATGAAAAAAAATAAAAAGCTGCTTTAATGTGGCTGTATTTTAGAGCATTAAAGTTTGAATTTACTTTTTCAAATAAGCTGTCATTTCTGAGTTCATTTTTATATATAGAAAAAAGTAATATGTAATAATGAGTAATATAAAATATATACAAATAAACTTAGAAGCTATAGATATATTTCAACACAAACATACATTTTTCTTATCAGAGATGTGCAACACTTAGACATACTTTACAGGAAGATATTTCTGAAGCAGCAAATAGTGAATAATATTGGGGGCAAGGGGAAAAGCAGCAAAAGCATTTTAATTATGAAAGCAAGTTAGAACCACCCAAACAAATAAATGTTTTGAGGGCAGTGACAGTTCTGAATGCTCATCAGTCAACGCCGTGCCCTTGGCTGGCTGTCCCACCAGGATAAACCCCTGGGGAGTCCAGGCATTATTCTTGGCTGCCAGGCATTAATTTCAGTCTTTTCTTAATATGAGAAAAAAATCCCAAATGTGCAAACATAACAGTGTATGACAGAAGTAAATTTGCTTACTTGTCCTTGGGGTCCTCAAAACCCTGGAAGAAAGGAAAAGGACAGAAGGGTTAGGAAGCAGGCTGACCTTGAGAACACAAAGTATCCTGAGAACGGCATTTTGCAGAGGAGTTTTCAGGGCACTCATTTGTTAGGTGTGGATGGATAGCCTTACCCACCCACAGCAATATTTTGTGCAGCCATGTCATCAGGCAGACAGAGATGTTTTAGAAAAAAACATGCCATCAGATATAAATTCATGGAAGGAAAAAAAAAAAAAGGGAAACGCTTCAACTGACGGCTGGCATGTTTTATTTCAGGTGTCTTCTTTTTTGCAGTCACCATTACAGATGATACAATGGAAATTATACTGATATTATAACTGAGAATGTATTTTACTTGAAACAAAACTGAGAATGATAACATTGGTCAAGTATTGTATTCACCAAGGTTGCACCTCTTTATGTTGGGGCTCAGCTAAGGAAGCTGGATGCATTTTAATTTTCAACTCTCCACAAGGAAGCTCAAAGGGTCTTCTTCCTTCTCCCTTCACTGCATACACGCACAAACTATGTTTTGTTGCATAGCATTTATGGAATTATTTATAATATCTGTAATACCCAAAATGTTCACAATTCCTTCAAGGCCACCTGAACTGAGTAAGTGTGTATATTTACAGGTTATCCACACTATCCAAGTGGCTAGAAGGCCTCAGAGAAATATATACATACAGAGAGACATAATTTTGTATGTTTAGCATTAAGACACCTAATAGACCAAACTGCATCAAAATGGCCATTTTGCATGGGCAGAGACAAAATCTGCCCTGTGACATCCTGGCTTAAATTTAACTGAACCCAAGAAAAGTTGTATATTTGACAAGTAGTGTCAGATATTCAGGCACGGCATTTGTACCCTGTGTTCCAAAACATAAAACAAATGCAGCTGGGGGATAGGAACAATTCCTTTTGTTTTCCTCCCAGAGACCTCAGGCTAAAACTGCTCAGAGCATGTGAGGATATTCCAGATGCTGGACCTGCAGCTGCTACCAGGCTGGGGGCAGCAAACTGAGATAGGTCCTGACTGTAAAAAAGCAAAAATCTTCGAGCAAAATCTTTCCAGAACTGCCTTCTCCAACACCATCAGAAACAAGAATGCTGACCCGATACTAAATGAGAACAGATTTTGCCCTTGCGACCAGTTATGTGGCGACACGGCATGAGGCAGAAGTAAAGCCAATACAGGCTCCCTGAACAGCATCAGCCTTGCAAGAGGGAAGAAGTGGGTTTTGTCACAGGTCAGGTCAGCAGCCAGGACTGTGATTCACTGAGAGCAATTTTCATTTTTACATACTCCATTTCACACTACACTTCTAAACAGAAACCGCAACTCCAACTTAAACCATCAGAAATTCAGATAAAGGAACTCTTTCAGTCTTCCTTAACAACAACCAGCAGGTCCAGTGGGAAAAGGAAATTGTAATGATGATTCAAAGTTAGCATATCCAGTTATCCAAGCCAAAAAACACATGTACTTTTTGATTTCACATTAAAGAGTGATGAAGCCATCATTCAACTTTTTGTGGTGTAGCTTGCTTTTATTTTTGTCCCCATTTGCTTAATAATTTTATAGTTGTCAGGAATATCTGCTTGGTCTATTTACTTATCCTCTAAGCAATGCTACAACGCAGTGCCAAAACTGAAAGCTCACTGATTAAAAATGCTCACTAATTTGTCTGGTTTCATAGTCAGTTAAGCTGAAAAAAAAAATCATCTGAACACGAATAGCTACCAGCCAAGAAATAAAGGGAGGGAACCGATGAGAAAACAGACAGTACTTGTTTACTATATAGATATCAAGTTCACATTTTCAGGCTTAGCCACACTGACCACAATGTGAGAGTCCCCTCAAATGGTCTGATTTTCATGGACAGCTGCATAGCCATTCATTGCACCAAAATCCTGAAGCTAAGCACACAGCTGATGCTCCTGCCTTCTAGGTGCATGAGTGTGAGGATACCGGCCAAGTAGGTCAAGCTACCAAAACATCTCAGCAAGCATAACCTAAAAAAATTCCCTAATATTTCAAGCATGGAAAAATACACAGGCTTTATATTTAACTGGTCATTTATACAGGTGATCATTTGATCAAATGGAATTGAACTCCGCCCTGCTTCTCTGCCCCAGCAAAACTGTTATAAGGAAAGTCTCTGAAATAACAGAGAATTAGTTGGTCTAGCTTTCCAATTTAAAACACTACCATTGTGCTTGAAACCCTGGAAATTATTCATGCTGGTAGCTCAAATTAAATTGGTGTTTCAAACTAAAAGCTCAAAAAAGCCATATTTCAGGTAAAATAAAAAAGGAAAAGATTATTATATTTTATTTCCTTGATCTTCATTCAACGAAGCTAAGTATTTAAGAATAATCTGAACTTTAATTAGAGAGAATCAGCTTAGAAGCAAATGTAGTAGGAACCTCTATAAGTTAAGCAAATTAAATTATTCACTTCAAATGGTCCTATTTCACAGGAAAAATTCTTCAAGCAGAATTGCCAAAAATTGAATTGTTATGGAGAAAGGTCTTCAGGATTATTTTAGGAGGAAAAAACACCTCAAACACGGCTTCTTAAGAGCTGGTCATTTATTACGTGAGATTTTTCTTATTTGCACTGACTTTGCCAGGATACAGAGCAAATACACCTCTAGGATCTGGTTGTGACCAGAGCTTTTCTTCCCTATCCACTAAAGGGTTGTGTCTCAATCACTTATCAAGAAGCCTTTTAAGCAGAAGAGATGATCACATGTACAGGGTCATGCTGCTCACCCTATTTTGGGTTGGGAGGGAAATCTCCCTCTGGGTTTTGGTTAATGTGTTTTCACCTCCTCCTACTTCACGGGCATGCTTGGTCCATTAAAAAACCTGCACTTAAATTTCTGTCCCCTTGCACGAAGCTTGTACACTAATGACACATTGGTCTTTTTACTTCTCTGCAGCTGGCAAATAATGTAATTTCTTTAGGACTCATGCTTTACTCCAGTTAAAGCCCTTTGGCACTGCATAAGGCTGCTTGCATGAATTGCAATGGTCTGTGTTACACGCAAGAAAACAGTAAGCACCATGATCTGGTAAAATATGATCTACATGGATTTACCTTCATTCCTAACTCACATGCACATTATCTAGTAGACAAATTTCCAGGCTCGAGCAGGCAAGTGAAATAACAGGGGATGCTGCTGCGAGCGTTGTCTACAAAGCCATTCTCCAGCATCCCTGATCTCACCTGTCTGTGCATGCCACTGGAGGCTGGACAGCTGGGCTGGGGCTGTACCCAGTCAGTTTGGCTATAGAGCAGGTTTTGAGCTGCACAAAGGTATGTTCAGATTGGTATTTCTGCACACATGTATACATAAATCTGAACACCCAGGAAAAAAAACTGTAAAAATGAGGTGAAAATCATTTAGGAGAGGGACAGTAAGGGGGCAGCAAGAGAAATAGGCAATTACTGGAGTTAAATATATAAAACCTCTCTCGACTGCTTATGGATCTGTGCTTAGCATACTGAAGCAGTCTCGATGGCTTTTGAGGGTGCTATGAAGAAAAGGATGGGAATTGTCATTAGGGATGAAAATGGCAAAGTGGCGACGGCTACAAGAGTCCTACAGATAGGAGTTCACAGCAGTTCAAAACAGCACCATAATCACGATGACAAAGTAGCCCTTGTTAAGGCCAAAATTCCTTTTCTCTAGAAGGGAACATAAGGCATGAGATAGGCCTTATTGCAGTGCAGTACTAATGGACTGCTGCATGCAGGACCGCACGCAACTGTTATTTAGGCTCATTTTAAATATCCCTGACACTGGAGTATTTTCTCTTCCCTCAGGAAGCTGCGTTACTCTGCCATCAGATTGCAAATGTAAAGGTAATGGCATTGAATAATTGCTCTGAGACTAAGACAGTTCTCTTTCCAACTTCAGGAATATTAACCCAAACTTAGCTGAATCAGCTTCCTTAAAGGCATTAGGACCTACCAAGGAACAGTCCTGCTCGTTCTTCTTTTCTGCATCTTAAAAAAACATTTTTTTTTTTTTTTTTTTTATGGCAGGTCAGGTGCCTCCGAATTTACAAGCACTTACTTTTAATGACCATTCTCAGTGGGAATAGACATGTGCAGGAGGAAAATAAAGAGGGAATATTATATTACGGCATCTGTCCCTAAGGCTTACTATTTTATGGGGGATATTTTATGAATATCTATTGTGCTAAAAGCTCATATGACTGTCATCTCTCTGCTTGACTTCTAAATTAACTAAACCCTTTTATGTGAAGATTATTCCTTAAATAGAATGATAAAGTGTTTGTCAAAGCCATGACAAGCTGACTGCTGTATCACAATGCTTCAAATCAAGAACCATTAGAAATAGTAATTCCAACTCTGAGAACATTAGCTGCAATTATTAACATATTGTAAATATGCAAAGAAAAGTAGAACAGACTATACATCCCTTTAACTTTTCATTTAGCTCCAAAAATGAGATAGTAGAGGGGCTGACAAGCTCTATAACCTTCTTAATGTTAATGTGTTTGGGAAGCATGGATTCCACCTTAAAAATTTTGCTGGCAACTCCACCAAAGAGTGCAAGATCAAAAATGACAGAGAACCAAATTTTTCTTGCCCTTTTTTATCTCTAGAACAAAGTCAAGATGTGAGTACATGTTGTTAAAGCAGAAATAGAAAGAACTTTAGACTGAGGGACAAAATGAGCTTTGTAAGAGGTCAAGCCAACTTGCAAAGCAAAGGTGCTTCAGGGAGACAGTGACCGTGGAAAAAAGATTTGACAGGCTGCAAGTGGATGTAGTTAAAAACAAACCTGGTTTGGCCCCACCACAAAACTAACCATTCACATCTGTTTTCAGCAGGGTTATACATTCTACCTTTGTCTCTGTGGTCAACAAGACAATACTACTAAGATAGATGCTATCAGGTGTAAAAGCAGAAACAAAACTGAAGGACTTCAAAGCACTCAAGCCAGAATCCAGAAAGAACTGGCACAGAAAATACTAAGCCTAGGAAGGATATTTAAAAAGCATCTAAGTGCAGAACAACAAACTGGCAGAAAATCAGTTTATGACACAGATTATATGATGAGTGTGTCTGCTATAGCTGGAACACAGACTAATGAGCTCCAAAAAGGAAAGCTGAAGTGCTCCCATTCTGCAGCCCACTCCACTTGATAAATAGACTTTCATTCCTCTACACTGCTCACAGATGGTGAAAGCCTCTACTTTCTTCTACTCCGAATGATTTTGTACACAGCTCCCAGCTGGTAGACAGGCCCTGGCCAAACCCATGAATTTATTTGGCCCATCAGATTTATATCTATAGAACATAAGTGGTTGCTTTTGAAACAGGTTTTCCTCTCTTAATTAACTTCTGGCTCTGAACTCACATTTCTGAGAAGTGCAGGTTGCTCACACTTCCCAGTTTTCTGTGAACTCCAAATCCAAATTTCTTCAGTTCAAAGGCCATGTTTTCAAATGAAATGGTATGTGGTTCTGCACTTTTATTTATGAAAGTACCCGAACTTGTAAAAGAGAAAAAGACATAAAAATAGGTATTCCTAGAAATACTGTTCCTGGCTCCCTGATCTCTGTCCTTTCATCTCTACACTCCAAACAATGATAAACACAATAAACTTATACAGAAACTGCTGTCTAATCAGATGCAGACATACTGAATCCAAGCCTAACCAGCCTTAATTGAAATTGCCCACTGGCGCTGGCTGGGGTTGTTCACCCTCTCTGAAAACAAGACCCAAACCTACTGACCTGCATCCTTCTGTCATTAAAGCTTACTCTCTGCTTTAGGAAGCTTTGAAAATCATTCTGGTGACACAACACCACCTCTGATGTCCACTTGTGCAACCCTGCCATAAATGCCAGAGGAAATGTTGCTGTGAACAAAGGGGAATTGGTATCTTTATTTTTGTAGGCTCAGAAACAAAGTGACACTTTTTAGTAGTGTCTCAGTCCAAACCACCTTTTCACATATGACTACCATGATTTACTCTAAAAAGGGTATTGAATGGTGGAAAATTAGCAGTACAAGACTTCAAAGCAAATATTACACTCTACCTATGTTTCACAAAAGCAGCTGCAGATCAGCTGTTGCATGTCACTGACTCTTAGCTTTCTTTCAAAGAATTTAACAAAGGTTGATTGCAAGCCCTCATCAACTAGAATAAAAGTTAGGTTTGCAGACAAGAATGCAAAACTGTATGAAGCCCCCGACAATTTGAGCGATGTACAATGTTTTATATGGCTCCCACTCATTTATATGGGATCGCATGGAACATATGAATCGGGCAAATCCTCTTTTCAGAAGCAATTATACAATGTAACTGCAGGACAAGATTCCTTTCCTTGCTGTTTGTGAGCTATGTGAACCACACTAGCTATCTAAAACCCAGACTAGACTATTAATTTGCTCCAGGTCTACAGCAATATGCAGAGATTACAGCAGAAAGGATTGCTTGAGGGTTTCTCCCTGCTTTGATTACAACTTCAGGGGATTCTGCATACTACAAACAAAAGCAGCAAAAAATAGTGGGTCAAATTCTTCTCCATAGGGTGCCCCTGTCCAGCTTCACTGACGTCAATGTTGCTATTACCAGATTTAGCAGATGATTGCTGGAAAAGAGGATAATGGTGACCTTCAGTTAAATGAAACCTTTAGAAGGAGGGTGAACCCTCACTGCCTCAGTCATGGGCTCAAAGCCACTTCTTTTTGATGGGGCTGCACTATTGGCTGAGGAAAGCTTGCTCTACTGAGTTTTATTTAAATTTTAAAATAATATCTGATCTTTAAGTGGCAGACTTAGCACAGAACCAGCTATAGTAGCTGTTTCTTTGATGCACCTGTTCCTCAAATTTGATTTCCAAGTAACAAGAAAATCTATTGTAAAGGCAACTTGGAGACTCAAAGGGTGGAAGTGAGCTGTATTTGTGATGCAACATGCAGAGAATTGTTTGATTTAGGAAAGGGTGAATAGGACACCGAATTATATTTTATGGTTGACTGGACCAGACTTGTAGATGAGTGTTGTTTAATTAGAAAGTAAACACCAAGCAATCAAATATCACGTAGATGACTGAGCAGAGCTCTGAGCAGTTCCACAAGGAATCAGGCAGTGCCTACTTGATAGAAGAGCTTGTTCTTTATACATCTAGGATGCATTTTCATAGCCTTGTCTAACATTTTTAACGTTTGCATGCAGTCACATTTCCTACACATATATAATCTCTACTTGATTTTGGTTTTTACTTTCTAACTAACACTGATACCATACACAATTTCACTGCAAAATAAATGCTTCACTAGTTGTGCTCAGGCTCATGACAGAAGCATGGTCAGACTGAAATCAGGATTGCAGATCTTCAAGGTTTCCTCTTTCTGTTCCTAAACTTCCTAATGTTAAATCACTCCAGGAACTGAAAAAAAATTAAGGAAATCTGCCAGGCATCTGCAACCAGGCTCAGCAATCATGTTAGCCACTCTGCTCACATTTAACTGTAATGACTCAGAAGTACCTGTTCCTGAAGTAAACCTTCCCCAAAGCATGTATCAGTGAAACAAGCTAAGCTGCTCAGTCATACTAGCCAGCGTCAAATAAATACAATAGCTGTAGAGCAGCCTCAAGATCACAGAACCACAAAATCATAGAATACCTACTAGGTTGGAAGGGGATAATCAAGGATAATCTGGTCCAGCCTTTCTCGGCAAGAGCATAGATAAGATGGCCCAGCACCCTGTCCAGACGAATGTTAAAAGTGTCCAATGTTGGGGAATCCACCACTTCCTTGGGGAGATTATTCCAATGTCTGATTGTTCTTATTGTGAAAATTTTCCTCTTGTGTTCAATTGGAATATGCCCAGAAGTAACTTGTACCCATTACCCCTTGTCTTTTCCATGAGACTCCTTGTAAAAAGGGAGTCCCCATTTTCTTTGTATCCACCTTTAAATAGTGGAACAACATCCAGAGTAGATGTGGTTTTCCAGTTACAACCTTAATAATGCTGAGCAGAGTAAAAGATGCAAAAGAATAATTTGTCATGTAGAACAGCCCTGTAATTTTGGAAGCTATCAACATTTGTCTTTTTATCACTGTTTACAACAAACCCCTTTTAGCTTACAGTCAACTAAAATCCTCAAATAGGCTTTTTTAGTAGTAGTTTTGTTTTGCTGATGAAAAATGAGACATGAGTATTATTTCCAGAAGTTTAAAATCCATCAATATTTATAAAAGCACTCTGAAATTTATACTGGGAAAAGCAAAGTATTTCTTAGTGGTGTATAAATATTGTTATAGCTATAAATATACCAGTATTCTCAAATGCTTTCAAGTCCATTTATTTTTGACCCTTTTGCAATTAAAAACTGGACTGGGATGACAAAACTGGTGCATGGAGACTTGGGAGAACACTGCCCCTTTGCATACATCATGAGCAGTATAAAAGTCTATATTTCCAGAGAGATACAGTCACTGGTACTGGACTGACTTCTTCCTTAGGAAAGAAGAAAATACACTGCAAAAAGCAATAGAGGTAGAAGCAGCTGTGCTGCCCTTCTGCCATGCTCTGGCTCTTTTCATACTCTGTACAGAGCCACAAAGCTGATTCTGCCCAGCCTTCCTGCCTGTGCCTGGGCGAGCGAGACAGCCCCCCACCCGCTCCACACCAGCAGCACCCTTTTGTCCAGCACCACGGGCTCCCAGGGCCAGGGCTCCAGCAGAAGCTGCCAGCTCAGAGCAAGACTCATTGCCCTCCCACGCCATTTGTATCTGATCTTCCTATGCTGCAAATGTACATATTTTTTAGGGGCTGCTACTGACCCAACACTCCAACTCAGCATAGTCCCCATGACTGTTTTTCTTTGGGCAGTGGCTCCAACAGCTACTGGGGATCAGAATCAGCAATGGACAATATTGGCATCTCGTGCTTACTGCCTTCCTAGATGCTTTGCATGGCAATAAAGGCCACCACTAAGAAGTGGAAGGGGAAAAAGAAGGATTGGGGATGGAGGATGAATGAGGGAGCTGGAGGGGCTGCTGGGGAGGATGGGATGAGCCAGTGCAGTTGCAATCACAGGTGACCTGCATTCCAGTTTGCTGGGGTAGGACTAGGAAAATAACCCGAGTTTTCCAGGACATTTAAAATTATTGCTGCATGGACATGTGTAGGATATTTTGCCTTATTTATATGTGTGTGCAGGTGCCTGAACTAACTCCCATATGCCTAAGGGAATAACAGCCTAGGAGCATTGTGGAAAGCCAGCTGGATCCAGCAGCAATTAAGCTCCAAGCTTAACGCAGAGAGAAGCAGGGACCAAAGAGCTCCCCATGCTACCAGCCAGGCTGCTCTCCCACACAAATCCCGCTGGATGCACTGCCAATGTGTCCAGACATGACAGCGCTGTGAAATGCCACGAAATAAGAGGACAGTGAGAAAAAAAGTAGTATATGGCTACTTTTGATACTGATCTGCCTCATCCAGACTAATGCTAATATATCCTAAAAATAGACAGCTACCAGAGCCAGCATTCAAAAGAAAGAAAAATGGCCAAAATAATTCTGTTTTCTATTAATAACAGTTCCTTCCCAAAAATGCAATTCAGGGAACTTTAATATTCTCTTTCAGGGAATTGAAAGTAGTGACACAAAAAAAATTTTTTTTTTTTTCTGGAAATATAGTTGTCTATATGGTTGTCTAATAATGCGATATATTCTAAATTTGTAACAAAAAAACCCATGTGTCCTTTATAACCATCCATATTACTCCCTGCACACAAGTGTATTCATTTGTACCTGCATATCAGCAGAATGTCTCTGCACATCACTGCAACATCACCTGATTCCTGCCTGAGGACTATCTCTCCCTTACCCTTACAAACACCTGTTTTGAAACTACAGGGCTAGGGATCTCTAGGTTTTCAAGAGGAAGGCAGTGCTGCACTGCCTGCCCTCGATGTGCTGCTTGGACTAATCCAACCTTTCGTGTTCACAGATTCCAAGAAAAAAGGCCACATATAATTACATGCAAGAGGTCTAGGGGAAAGGTGGGTGATGTGGAACAAAGAGTACATTTTCAGGAGCTTTGAAAGCTGATGTGGCGTACCAAGATCAATGACATGTCATCCCAGAGGAGCACTGAAAAAAGCCTTTGTAGTTCTGCTCCCCTTCTGTCTGTCTGTATTTTGTATTTCTAAGCAGGCAATTTGCAGCCAGTGTGCGTGTGCATGCAGCCAGCATGCACTGTGAATGCATTTAAGCACACACGGCATCCAAGCAACGTGATGTTAGAGATCACAGACAAAGTACTGTGCAAAGCTGGGTGGTACAAAGAAATGTATAGTTAAATTGGAAATTAACAGAGAGAGAAAGAGTTGACACAGGAGCCAGAGAAATTGTTCCTGTGATCTCATCAATAAAATGTCCATCTAGCTGATATTAAAATGGTCTCTAGGCCATGGAGGGCAGCATGTTCTCATTTCAAGTAATGCATCGCAAACATAACGTAGTGGGAACCACTGCAAATAACAGATTTTAAAAAATAGTCTCCAAGAACAACAGAATGTCTAGCTTAAAAGGACACATCTGAATCAGGTTTAAATTGTTTCTCAAAAAATAGTCTGACGCATGTAACAACAGCTTCTCAAAAAAGAGCTTAATACAAGAGGCAGTACAGAAGCAGACTGAGTGAAAAAAAAACCTGCTGAATTTATAAAAAGGTAAATATCATTACAGCAAAAGGTTCAAGATAAGGAGAAAAGAATAAAAAAAAAGAGATGCTTTTTCCTCCTACAAGTGAGGGGCAGTAAAATTTTAGGACTCAGCTTGATATTTCAATAAATAATTATGTTTTTCCAACTGAACAACCAGCTAGACACGGCAAACTGTAATTAACACCAAGAAGCATAATACCACTTGGCATGCTTATACCTTGTTTCTGAACAGGAGGCTGCAAGAGCCCCTTAAAAGCTATTCAAAGAAACTTATAATTATGTGCTAGTGTGATTAGGCTCTTCTAATAATGTCATGTCTATTGAGCACACTCTATTGAAAAGCCCACATAAAAAATGCACAGTTCCACTGATCTGTACATTTATGTCAGAAGCCCTCATTTGGAGATCTGAGAAAAGAGACATTACTATGGAGATTTAGAAATTTGGTTTAGCACTGTAAAATAATATTACGATTGAACAATATTAGCACCAACTATTAATAAATGTGCCAGTGTTTCTCACTGGAAGACAGTGTATGCGGTTGCTTATAGCTATGCTAAAATTTTAAGCTGTGGGAGTGAATTTTATGTTAAAAAGTTCTATGAATACTTTAAGGCTTTGGTGACCTGGAGCAGAACTTTGACTATAGGCACAAGCACACACTTTTGATGGTCCATGAAGGATCAAAACAGCACCAATAAGATCATAGAGCAATCTGATTATGCATGCAATTACAGAACTGCTAAATATTTTTATTGTTATCACAAATAGCCATTATGTTAGAAACTCTCTTTTCTTCGTCTTTATTGCAGGAAACGAAGATATCACCTACAACTTTATGTAAAATAAGCCATAAAAGGGCTCTCAGTCCAATTGCATTTTTAACTAGCTCTTGTTCATTTTAATTTAGGACTGAAAGGTACAAGCACGAAATGAAGATGCCTGCTGCCTTAGGCCAATTAATCCATGTACTCAAGAATGGATTCTCGAGAGTTAAACACAGTGGCATGATTCCTGGGGACCCGTGAGTATACATGAGCTTGTCGCTTCAAGAAGATGAACAGTATCTCACTGTTGTAATACAAGCAAGAAACCTTTGCAGGTGCTGAAATCTGTAATGACCTAGCACAAATTTAAGTCAGCTGCTGGGTTTTTGTAGATAATCACATCTTCTCACACAGCCTGGATGAGTTTTCAGAATGTGGAACAAGTCAGACGAAAGAGCCTTTCTTGTGCTATTCAGCCTCCCTTCCTCTCACAAACAACCCTGCACCTCATCTCACACTCACCTCCAGATGTACCAATTATTATTATTATTTCTGGAGTCAAACTAGAATTTACCACCTCCATTTGGAAAACACCCTTAGGGCTGCAAAACCCTTCAGATAAAGCAGGGAGGGATATATAATACTGTATTAAGAAGAAAAGAAATTAGTGGCCATTAAATAAGGCATTACCATTCTCTTCATCTCCTTGGAGACCTGGTGAGCTCCAAGGTGGTTATAAAAGGGCCGGTCAACACCCCAGTGCGGCGGGTTATGGCTGATGGAATTAGCACGCTGACGGTTCATCTTGGCTATTGTGGCTTTCTCATCTTTCTGAAATACAAACAGGAGAAAAATACAGAATAAATTTTGAAACATTTACATGGCAGTCATTCTCTAAGCATCTCTCGCTTCTGATGTCTCACTCCAGAAGCTGGATTTGCACCTTGTGCTCTATGAAGTGGCTGCTGATCAGAAGCAGTCCCAGTCCACAATTTCTTTTTCTTCTCATTTATTTGAACACTTGCCCTTAAGTGGTGCCTCTCATTTTATTCCTTTGCTTGTTTTGAATAACCATCATAACCTCTGTAAACACAGGGAGCATTCCAAAATGGAGACATCTATTTTCTTTTTCAGTAAACTGAATCAAACTGAGTAATTTCAGATAGGAAATTGCAGTTCCAAGCTGAGATAATACAGAGAGGGTCCTAAAAAATAAAAAAAAACCAAACCCAACAACCAAAAGACTGATGCATCTTCAAGAGTAAGGACACTCAGAGCAATCTGGCTGAAGAACAGGAGCCTTGAAGCTCCTTAAAGTCATAGGAATAAAGGACACCTTTCCCTGTAAGTATAAGCAAATAATTTTCCACACTTGCAAGCGCTTCTTCCCAGACATGCTAAGGAAAGCAATGCCAGCTGCAAATTTTGTCATTGATATTAACTTTCCTGAAGCTTGGACAAAGTCTTTGGTTCTGTTATTAGAGCTGTTTGGATCTGTTGGAAACATTGTTCAATCTCAGTGTGAGCTACAAGAGCACAGAAGTGCAGCATTTAACCCGGCTACAACAGGCTGGTCAGTTCCTTATTTTGAATATACTCTTTAGCTAAAAAGACAGGGAGGTTTCCACAGGGAATGTGCTCTGCGGAAAGACAGGAGCTTATTGCACAAGATCAAACCCTTCGATCTTCTCTAGAAAGACTCCACTGGAGACTTGCTCAGTGAGGACTGTGCAATTTACCTGTATTGATCAGAAGGCAGAGGGGTGGCAGGTATTACAGTCGTGCTTAAAATGTGACAAACTCTGGAAAGCTTGAAATTGTGGACAGCAAGGTTAGCCACAGCTTGGCTGTTTATTCCTTGAGAGATTAAACTTGTCAAGAGAATCGCTGCTCCATGAGATTATTAAAAATAATTAGACATAATAGTTAATTGTGAATTTCAGATGGTGTTCAGACAACTGAATAATTTAAAAAGAAGGCATCAGGGTTTTTAAATGGTAGAATTTGGTTCAAGTGTTGCATGACAATGCAGGTAGGTCCACATCTTTTTTTTTGCCTACAGTCTGCTCTGCCTACATATTTATTTTTATTCCTCAGTATTCACTGTAACTTATACCTGTCAAGAGTTTGCAAAATACTTGGTGTTATTTCCATGGTAACCAAAGAGTTAAATGTCAAGTGTTATACTGCCTTAAATTATTTTTTTAAAAAGAAATTTTGAAAAGCCTGCTACTATTCAGTGCTGGGGAAAGCTGTCTGATTGACAAGCATGGTAAATCACCACATCTTTTCCTTCAAAGACAGCTTTGATGACAACATTTCCTACGAGACCACAAGTTCACCACATAGGCACCAAACGTTCCCAGGAATGCAGTGCTGCATGCTTCACGGTCACTAGCTGAGGCTACCATGCCACTTGCAACAGGAATCGGGTGCTGAACCCTCAACTGCCCCCATGACAGTAAGTAGCAGTGGTCACTGCAGCCCTGGGCTGCCAGCAAAGATCTTTTTCAATTCAGCCATTATGACAATCGTAGGATCTCAAGGGAACTCAGTGGGAACAAACCTGAGGCAGCTATCACCTCCCCAGGATGTCTGCTGGGGAGAACTGTATGTGCTTCCACACTGCATGTCCCCAAGACAGCGTCTCCCACATCACCTCTTCCCCACATCCAATCCACCACTGTTTCAGCTGCAAAAACTGAAAACTCCATCATCTGGCACCAGCTGAATTTCACATGAGCAATCATGACAGAGCCACTGGATAACCTCCAGGACAGCTGTGTTTTAAAGGTTTCTAAAAATACCCTAATATGATGCAACACTGATGTCTAGATATGAGTTGGTTTTGGGTTTTGTGTTTTAAAAGTCACTGCTCTTTATGGTCTCTGACATCATACATTGCACTTTCTTGTGGTTTTTTCAGTTATACAATCTTATACTGCTTTCTTCTCTGTTGTGATGACAGAAACTGGTAGGAAATAGACTTTCATCATCTCCAAACAAATATGTATTGTTTTTAATAACAGAAATGACACTGTCAATCCATTTTATGATAATTTAGTGGAGGGTTTTCAAGCAAAATCAATCAAAAACCCCAGTAAATGGAAGTAGTTTGAAGACCTATAAAAGCAAAGGTATTTGGTTACATTACAAATGTTTTTACATCAACAGATGATAAAAGATACATAGAGCAGGTTTCCCTCCATGAGTTAACAAATGTGGTTAGAATTTCAGAAAAGCCTTAATGCCAAAAATCCAAAGAGATGTAGTAACCACTCTTAGCCAGCAAGTGATCCTTCTACCTGATGCTAGTGCTGGTGACTGAAGCATCACTTGATTAATTTGAAGGAAATAAAAGACCTCATACATGTTTATTGACACATCTGGGTTGGGTAAGAGTGGGACAAACTGTTTGATGTGTACTTCTGAGACTGTTTCTAACCATGAGGTCAGGCACCATAAATTTTCCACAGCTACTTGAACTCTGGCAGTATTTCCCCCCACCCCCTGTAGAAGGTTTCCACTGGATTGTGACCTAATCTGATTCAGTCAGATTAAAACACATACATACAAGCATAGTGGATTCTTGGTTTCCCACATTACATACTGTGCCACTACATTATCTTGAACAATAGGACTTTGTTGTTAACAATAATATTTATTCTAGAATATTTTTTTAAACCTGATATTTAAAAGAGTTGAGGTAATTTATTTTCTGAAAAATCACTTGTTCAGTGGGTGGTGATAATAAGAAACTCTAAAAGTGAAGATTTAGAAGGATCACAGCTCCTCCGTGGAAATTTATGAGAATCTCTCCTCTGTTTTCTCCCAACTAAGTTACAGCAATTCCTAAGGCACAACAAGACTGGAAAGTAGAAAAAAGAGAAGAAAGGGATGATACCTTTCCATCCTACTCATTAAAGGTACTACCAACAACAGGAGCAGGTGCAGAAGTTTCTGACAGCAATGAGTTTTTCAGATTTAACGTGGCTAAACTCCAGAAAGCTGTTGTGGGAACTTTTCAAATCTGGACTCACAAAAAGACTGTAAATCTTATTCCCAGAAGTTTTATTGTGTTCCCACCACCAGTTCCCACACACTGAGTTACAGTAATGCTATAGCAAAACTGCAGAAATAGCTGGGATTTTTGATACTTATCAATTGCATCAAGAATGCCTGTTACTTCTTTGGTGTGTGATATGATTTTCCAACACATTGATCACTATCAGTGCAACAAAGCACTGAAATCTGAGCATGGATCAGCCATTTCAGATTCAGCTACATATTATTCTTTAAATTATCTTGAAGCCCTTATTGGCACGTGAATGAAATTTCTTGCAGTGCTACGTGCTCCATACCACTGCCTTCATAAATCTGCATGAGCGGAACCCTGCTGAGCTGTGATTAAATTTGTTAAACTGAGGAATCATCACATTGAATTGATTGTGTTTTAGGAGAGTCACATGCACAACATTTAAAGGATCATTTTGTTTCTTCAGCTGGAGGGAGTTCCAGGACACTATTTAGAAAAGAATGAGAATTGTTTTTCTAGGAGTTACAGCCAAACTTTTGTTGAGCTGTTTTATGGCAACCATATTCTTTCTGAAACTGCTGTGTACCTGCTATTGTTAAAAGAAACACCCATGTTTACTGCAATTGAAAGACATTGGGAAAAAAAAAACAACAAAACCCCACATTATTTTCGGTTTGCTGATTTTGTGCACTCAGCGCAGTGTGTTTAGTTAGCCCTGTGTTCATCTATTGACAGTCACATTTTGTTTCCACTTGTGTTCAAAGCAAAGCATTTCCCCAGACTTCTGATAATTCTGGGGACAGTAAAACTAGACATAAAACTAAGGTGCTGTTAAAATCCTGTTCACCTATTCACCTGTTAAAATCCTGTTTCCCACACCTTCACACACACACATTTCCAGCCTTCTCAAGTAAAGCTTTTATAAATGATTAGAAGTGACAAGAAGAGCAGTTGTGATGGTTCTGCACTAAGCAGCACCTGAACTCGAAGAAGAGCAGAAAGTTAGCAACAACCATCCAGTAACATGGTCCAGAAACTGTCAGCACAAGAACTGGAACTACTGGATACTCTAACAACAATCAAACTGAGTACTATAAGATCAGGGATGTGACAGGAAAGCAGTAATGACTGGGGCAGATGTTTTGAATAAAATGCCAACTGCAATTTCAGTTCTAGTACCAGATACTTTTAGCAACTACCTAGTCAGGGATTGTGACACAGAATTTGTAGAGCAGCAAATGCTGGGCTTAGATGAACAACCTTGAGAGCAAGTTTTTCTAAACAGAAAAAATACCGTAGCTCTCACTGGTTTTGTTTTTTTCCATAGAGCATTTCACAGAGTGCTGTGTTAGAGACTTATGGCTAAAATGGGGAATATGAAGCTGGGGCAAAGAGATGGTTTCCAGAGAAATAATAGCAAGAGATGATTTTGAACAAGGATGTATTAGTTTTGATGAAAAATACTACTAGAGTTCTCAATTATTAGTCTTGGAGTAGATTTGGTTTAATTTTTTTTCTTATCCATTTGGCACCAAGAGTAGCAATGACAAATTTTGCTAATGAGAGGATCAGAGATAGTATTTGATAGATAAGAGAAAAAGAAGTATTAGCACCTGACATTTGAGGACTGCCATAGTAGAAATGGGTCTGGAGACATGGGTCTGGACATTGAATTGTACAAAATGCAGGATCATTCACTTAGTCAGAAACTTCATTTCATTATCAGGAATCACATCAGTTCATCACAATAAAGATCAGACACCAAGATAATGCAACTATGCAAAAGGCAAAGGTTTCCTTTGATGACCATGAAAATTAAGAGCTTGCTGTGAGGGTCTATGGTTGACTCTTCTTTGTTGTGAGAAGACATTAGAAGAGTTTGTCTTGGGAGAAAAAAGGCTAAGAGAGAGAGAAGATACAACTGCTGTCTGACAGTGGACCAGACAACCAGGTTTCAGAGCAGCCCACTGTTAGCACTAATGGGAGCAAACAAACTACAGCAAGATTCAGCAGACCTTTGTGATTAAGCTAATTTTATGTCAAGAAGTGCTTTAAATATATATACACTTTATGTATATATGCTTTATATATCTACATACATGTATATGTCTGTATATATCTATAGGTTCACATTACAATGAAATGCATGCCACCCTTTCTATCCCCCACACAGTTAAGACTGCTTTATATTTAGTTAACAAAACCCTACCTTAAGGAATTGAAAGCAAACACAAGGAAAACATATTTGGAAATTTGGATCTCTTTTCAAAACATTTCAAAAAAATTTCCAAAAAAAAATCCACAAAATCTTTTATCTAGGGGAATATAACACTGCAAAAATAAAGTCACTCCTGCACTGCTCTGAGGTATCTGAGCACTTCCTTCTTCACAGGCAAGTGCTCAGCCACGAGAGCAGCAGCATCACAGGACAGAGCAAACAGAAAGATGACAGTGGATTTGGAGGTAAAAATGAGGGAAGAGAAACCAAAAAAGGTTAGCCTGGAATTTAAAACTTCACTGTTTATTCTCTTTCATTAGAAAACTCTTCTGTGTACCAGACAGAAAACCAGGACTACATTTTCAGCTCTACGGATGTTATTTAAAGACTGAGTGGTCAGAATCTAGTTGTTCCCCCGCCCCCAACTCAACTAAATATATTCAAATTAACAGCATCCTTAAGAATTGAAAAAAAAAAACCCTTATTTTCAAAGAAGGAGCCAGTCTGAGTTCCTGGAATAAAAATACCAGATAAATGTTCCTCCCATTTACTCTGTGCCAAAGAAGTGGCATTAACACCATGAAAAAGTCAAACAAACAAACAAACAAGACAATAAATTTTAAGTTATGGCTCCCCATGGCAACAGTAAGCAGAAAGGGGATGGAACAGATGCCATTAGATTTTATACACTCATCATAGCTCCTGGTATTGCTGGGTCTCAATGGCTGTGTGACCAATGGACCAGGCATTCAGATAATTCAAGTCTGCCTGGGTGAATAGCCTAGGCAAACAGTTACTTGGGTCAGCTATGCAACTGCTCTCAGGCCAGTGCAAATCCCGTGCCTTCTGCATGAGGATAGCAGGAACCCAGACACGACTCACAGGAACCCATTACTAAGTTAGGTGAACATTTTATAGTCATTACTGGAACAGGCTGAATACTAAACCTGGCTAAACACATCACAAGAAGTCATAAAAGCCAAGCAGAAATGGAAGGAAAAAGTCAAGTACTAGAAGTTTGCTTAGCATCAGGCAAAATATTCAGTAGTGACTGAGCTGACTACAGGAGAAAACTTTTCTCACTTCTGATCTTCATATTATGTGAAAATGAGATTTTAAAGAAGGAGAGAATTTTATTCACAAAGGGGTAGAAAATGCTCACGGAAGCAAGAAAGTTGCAGCAGCAACTCCTGGCAAACCAGGATCTCCTTTAAACACTAACATCCATGACCATGAGTACCAGTTTCTTTATGTTTCACTTTAGTGCAATAATTACATAGGCCATGTGCACGTCCCAATTCTTAGCTACTCTGGGATGCAGCGCATGAGAGTAGCACTATAGTAGTGCCTAGAGACTTCAGCTGAGGGCTACAATGTGTAACAGAGCTGCAATAAACATATAATGCAGTGAAAGAATGAGGGGTGGGGAACCTGTTTTTTTTTTACAATGGAAAATCAAGCCACAAAGATGCAAATTCCTAAAAAATCAAAGTCTGGAATTGAACCCACATCTTTTCTGAGTCTTTGTCCAGTCTACCAGTCAAAAGACAGCTCTGTGTTCGAAAATGAAGTCAAGTCCTGATTGCTCTGCGTCTCTGTTTCTGAGGGTTTTTTGTCTACACCAGCAAGGAGCAGAATCCTGATCTTAGGTCTTCCTCTTCTCTCCAGAGAAACCTTCAGCTCTCCATAAGAACATGCAGACAACTTGGTGAGTGTATGATTTATGAAGTCAATATAGCTTCTCCACACCAGGAGACAAGGCCTAACCGTAAGGGTATTTGGTTTATGTTCTTAAATCTAGCCAGCAAAGAAGTGGTTTAGTTATAAACATCAGTTGGCCCACTGACAGGCAGTGACGCTCAGGAAACAATAATCTTGCACTGCAAACTCTAATCCTCTTTTGAAGATTGACAACTGTTAATGAGATTTATCTTATGAGCAGATAGAAACCAAAACATCAGATTCTCTCTTTAGCAGATGATAAGGGATTTTCTTGGGAGATTTTTTACACAATATCCATTAAGGAGATTTGAGGCTCCCATTCTCTCAGGAAATGAGGCTATGCTAGGAAAGCATTTCTGTATAGATGTTATAGTTATTCAAATCAACCATGCTATTGGAACATGTCACAAACACTAATTCATTTAATCTCATGGCAGTCATATTTACAGCTGTGGGAAGGTTTAATTTGTCTTAGATTTGGAAATAAGTGAACTGGTTTTCAGTTCAGGCCAATCTTTACATGCTTGTCCATACTGTGAAGAGCAAAGTAGTGTCCATAGTGCAGAAATTACTTAAGAGAATTATTATTGGCTAGGCTCAACTAAATGATCAAAAAGGTCCCTTTCTAGTATTAGAGCCTACCATTATCGAAAAGGATACAAACTAGTGCTAACATCAACCTATTATTGGCAGTGTTGCAAAAAGGAGAGAGAAACTGGCTGAAGTCCGCTGGAGTTCAACTTGACTCCAGTTCAAGTCAGTAATGACCTAACAGCCTTATTTTATGCAGCCTGACCCGTGTCATAACAGTAGATATGATCTCATCCCACTGTCACAGCAATCATCCATCATTACAGTGGGTCAGATTTTCCCACCTTCAGAAAGAGGCTGAAAAGTAATGATAAGAATTGCTCTAATTCTTATGCTCATGGCAATGTGGTGAGCAGGTGCATGAAACCACCTCTGTCTGTAATCTGACAGAGAAGAGGTCTTTGTGGTTGTAATTCCTTGCTTTAAGAACTTGTACAAGTATCAAAATTAACTGAAAAAATTACACATACATATTAATATCAGTCTTAGAAATTATTTTCAAACAATTCAGGACAGCTTCTCTGCTAGAACTAGAAAGTACTTGGTGCAGAAACCTTATGCAGAAGCTGGCAACACTGCCTTCTACGCATGCAAAAGCTCAGTAAGAGGAGAGAGAGAAACAGGAATTTTTGTCACTGAAGATTTGGTAGTGAACTCATCCATAAAGGCTGGTGTTCACTGTACTTTGGTGTGTAGGAGACCATCTAGTTATTAAAAGTATCCAAACCTGTTTTTTTGGACTTACCCGTTTCTGGCTGCACTGTACAATCAAGAAGGTCTCAATACTGTGCTCTTTCAGGTAAGCGTTGCGTTCCCCTCCAAAGCCCAGCTCCACCTCATAGTCTCCATTGAGATAGTTCAGGGTTGCTTTTGTTATGTGGATGCGCCTTGAATGAGAAAAAAGACAAGACAGTTTTGTAGGCTCTGAGAAGTTTCACCTAAAAAACCAGGTCCTGTCAGTGTCAGATTCAATGTACTGAAACAAACAAGCGGGAAAACCCAATTTATTTGGCTATGCCAAAATAAATATGCCCTGTCCCATAGCATGGAAGTTTCATCAGTTTTAAAGGCAGCAGGCCAGGAGGCATCTTCTTAAAGAGAGAGGTGCATGTCCTTAGATATAAAGCACTCATTTTAATCACACACGCAGCAGACACATATGGTTTGTGAACACAGGCCCTTCGCAAGGACACGTCTACTCAGTGGACACATGTAACATGTATCTTTTTTGTTGCATCACTGTGATGCAAGGGTGGCTTGTAAAGGTATCCTATCAAGTACCATAATACCATGCTTTCTTCCAGAGCAGAGAAACAATGGAAAGGCATGTAGAAAAAGTCAACTTGGCAACAACTCAGTCTTCAGCTGGTCCATAGTGGTGAAACAACAACTGATTCTTCTCTCTCACAGGAACGTTTCAAAACAAAAGGCTGAAACAACACTTCATGTAATATCCCCAGATAGCTGGGATGCTCTACAGCAAACACTATTAACATCAGTCACATCTCTTTGTAACCATGACCAGCTCTACTAGTGTTCGCACAGATGTGCTCATTTCTGTTGTATCTGTCAGCTTTATTTCACAAAGATGGAATTAAATTCTTACCACAGAAGGATATGCCCATTTTAGCATTTTTGCAGACTTTCTGTAACCAAAGACATGTAGACACAGAATAACCCCAATAAGATTCATACATGCTTAAAACACCACACCCACAGTTCATTTCCCAGCAGACATACAGGCTCTCTGAACCTCTGACCCCCATTTCCCCACCTCACTGTGACATGTCATATACAAAACAACATACGGATTAATGTGACAGCTTTGATGAAGCAACCTACCCAGCTTTGCCCCCTGCTTCCATGTGGTTGGCTAATGTAACGTCATTGGACCACACATCAAATTGCCACTTCCTAAGGCCCAAGACCCCGCAGTGAACTCTCCCGCTGTGGATTCCAACCCTCATGTTGACATTTACTCCTGTCACCTCCCGGACTAGTCTGAAAAGATATATGGGAAAAAATGACATCAGTAAGACCTGCCTGCTTGTAGTTGGTGGCACAAATTTGCACACAGAACACAAAAATCAATAATGACCCCATAAATTACTAACACATACACATATGTTGTTCATCCACATCAATGGGACAAGAGAACAAAACCAGACCAGCTCCTGGATGACCTGGCTAACCAAGCAGAGTATTAATTAGAAAGGGAAGTCCTTGGAGTAAATCCATGTACTCTGAGCTCATGGTCAAGTTGAGAACTCATAGGAGAAAAAAAAAAAAAATCTTTGGGCAGTGAAAGGAATAAAGTGCTGGTCTCTGATTTCCATACCAAAGCTGGACATAACCTACCAGCACTCAGCCTCATTAAGAGTAATAGCATGTTGCAAAGAGAAAAAGGAAATGATTTCAGAGATCTTAATATGTCTGTATGGCGCCAAGCATCAGCTCTTCCACCGATGAAATACGATGTGTGTGTGAAATACCCCGCTGCAGCTAGAAAGCTGGAACAGGGCTTACAGCTGCAGTTGGAGCAGCAAAGCTGGAGAACCACATCTACTGCAGTTGCTCCAAACAGGCAGCTACAAATACTCAATCTCTGATTTTAATGAGGTTTTGGATGCTCTGCTTACTCCCAAAATTACTGCTGGAATACTTTGTGGGTTTTACCCTTTTAGGGCAAAAGTTAACTTCAAGAGCTGTTCACATGGAAAGTATATTTAGGAATGTGAGTAAGGGAAAGTCTTGATGAAGTCATCAGAATGACTCTGCTTCTTGCTACTGGTGATCACATCATTCCCAGAAGGTCCATATTTCACAGGCAATTTCACCTACATCTCATAGCACTGTCCTTTTCTTTGACTTGATAGATCCTCATAGCATGAAGTTTTACTTCATACCAATCAGATTCCAACCTTGTTGGTTTTCAGGTTCATCTAGTCCTTTCTAGGACAGACATCCTCTGTAAGTACGCCCTTCTTCCTAGCATCAGCACATGTTTATGTTTTAGTTATTAATGAAAATAAATCATTAAAGATAGACCAATTCCCATTTGTAGTTCATTCCTCAGAGAGTAATATGCCCCTTAAAAGACTGTTCAAGATGACTTCTTGTTGAAACAGCTCCTACCCTTTTATAGCTCCTTTTTCCTTACAATCCCTTACATTTCACTATCTACTCCCTGAAGTGACATTCATTATATTTATTAGTAAGCAGCAAAGATTATCAGGCAGGAAAGGGAAGCTGCATATGGGTAACGTGCCACAGGCTTACAAAATGAAAGAGCTCCAACCACAACACTTGAGAAAGCAACAGGAACTGGGGTAATGATAATGCAGCAAGGACAACAGAGGCTGCAGTGTGGGTACAGCACTGGGGAGGGAGGAAAAACTTGCTGCACAAGAGCTGCACCCACTGCCAAGCCACTTCACTGACACAGGACCAGGGAACTTCTCCCATTAGAGACATTAATGAGAAGATGACTTTCTCCAGACCTAGCAGCAAACAAATAAGTTTCCTTTACAGAGAGATGAAAGACTTTGTTACCCTCCTTCTTTTTTAGTTCATTTTATACAAGCAGTAGTGAATACAATCCTATCGAAAGATCAGAAATGATCTGGGGTAATGCTCCCTGCTGTTAATTTGCAGAGATGAAAACAGCCTACAGGGAGGACCCAGTGTTGGTGAAGGCTGCAATCCAATGTTCAGTAGGTATTTATTACCTGCAATCAAATGCTCAGTAGCTACTGGTTACCTTAATTGTGAAACCTCTTATCTTGAACCTGGCGGGGGGAGGAAGCCAGGGTAGTGAGAAGAGGGTCACTTTGCAGACTTACTAAAAGATAACACTGTTAATAACACTGTTAAATGCATTCATCATACACTAAGTGGGAAACAAGTTTTAAGGGCTGCTGAAGTGCTGTTTGTAAACAAACACTGAGTGCACTTCAGCTCCATGTTCATTTCAAGGTAGGGTGGGCTGCACTTAATCAAGGAAGTCTAGATAAACATCCCAGTGTTACTCAGCCTAGTGGGGGATTACACAGCAACCTGTCAAGTTCTCTGCATTCCATCAGGTCAGCCCCTGCAGAAAGTGACTTTTCTGGGCAATGTACACAGTATTTTCTTTGCAGGGCTGCTGTCCAAGAATTGCTGCTTTGCCTGTTTGACAAGATACATTGTCAGCTGCCACTTAATTGTACTTTACAAAGAAGAAACAGCCCTTTTAAGGGCTACTGAAAACTGGTTACTTGCAACTCCTTTTATTTTGTGCTTTTCCCCAAAAGAAGACTGGTGCAAGGCAACAGAATTTAAAACTGGGAAAGTAAAGGTAGGAAGGGCTGACAGTGTACACTGTATATGAAGCAAGGAAATGCTGCTGCGTACTGACCTTTGCATGGGGTCTCCTGCTTTTCAAACTATGTATCTGTGTTATGAAAATGAGTCTGCAAAGTATGTGTGTGTTCATGTCCTTCCAGAAATTTAAATGGTAAAGATGTACTGTCTCAAGCTCAGCAAATACATAGCTCTAGTTTTTGTCAAGATGAAGTAGAAACTCTATCAACTTCCTGAATGGAATGAGAGAATTGTGTGTCTTTTGCTTCTCTGTTGGTACCACCAATACTTTAGAAGATGCTTTCACAAAATAAATAAAAACCAGCTAGAAGAGAAGGGAATATAAAAAAAAGCAGAGTCTCCATGCAGCAGAGATGGTGTAGATCATAAGGTCAGCTCAGTCACCATCCAAACCTTTGTGTCTAAGATTGCATATACTCAAGATTCTGTTCTATTTTAAGATGACAAAAGAAATCTTCCTTCCCTGAATTCAGAAATAATTTGCCTGTGAAAGTTCATGTCTAATGCAAACAACATTCAACATTGTCTGCAATCCTCCAAGAAATATAACTAGATATGGGTCTCATATTTGTTACTTTCTAAAGCCAGAAATGGTCTGGACAAATACAAAATTGCTAGTCTGACCTCAGGAGCAGGTAAAGCTTCAGAAGAGATTTTGAAAGAAAAAAGTAAAGATGAAGAACTATGTGGAAATAAAGGAAAAAGCACCATGGTGCCAGTCTGTGCCAGAGTAACTTTATAATTTTCTTCAATAATTAATTTAACTAAGATAAGAAAGTCTTGAATCTGACCTTTTTGGCATAAGGATACATGGAGAAGGATTACTTAAAACTCGACAAGACAGACCTTAGCAAAGGAATTGTGAGGTGAGTAAAAACCTGGTTTCACAACAGATAAGTGAAGAGTCACTGAAATTTAATAAAATTATTATTAGTCTCCTGATTTCACATTTCTGTAATTCACTGGAATCCTCCTTTGGGAATGAGACTTCCAGTAATTACAGTAACCTTTGCCTTTCTCATCAGGAGAGTGATATCCTCGTGGCTGTAATGGACTCAAGCATCTGTCTTTCTGCTGTCAAACATTGACTGCATTTTGTTTTCTTGTTCCAGCTGCTCTCCCTTTCTGCTGGCATCAGTTCCTTGGTTTGGCTACCTTGCCACTAATGTAAGGAAGACCTAATGGGAAAGAGAATCTAACTTGCTATTTGTTCCGAAACCTCCATGGGGGATATGGTACTTACGAGATGGCCTCTATCATATCCATTCCCATTTCAACACAGCAGTGTGCATGGTCAGCTCTTGCTTCTGGCAACCCAGACACACAGTAATAGCAGTCACCCAGGATCTTGATACGTAAACAGTGGTTCTCCTGAAAAAAAAAAAAAAACAAAAAAAACCAAAAACAACAACAATAAAAAAAATAAAGGAGAGAGAAGTATTCAGCTCATATTTTTGCTTGCAATAGCTTGCCTTTTAAGGCAGTGAGTATTTACAGAAATCCAGTGAAACAGCACAATGTGTCAATCTTGCAACAGGAAAAAAATAAATAATCAGAATTGTAATAGAAAACTTACCGCTGCTAGCTTATCAAATCTGGCAAAGAGCTCGTTCAGCGTCATGACTAGCTCCTGAGCAGTGCACTGGGAGGCCAGACTTGTGAAACCCTCTATGTCTGCAAAGAGGATGCTTGGGAATAAAGGAGGGGGGGAGCGGGGGAAGAAAAAGAAAAAAATGTGTCACAAAACTTGTTGCTGATATTTGTGTCTAAGTTCTGGGGTAGAAGTCCGGGGATGAGAAGGCATGTAGGGGCATCCCAGACCTATAGCAGCAATGAGATGAGCACCCCTAATGCCAGCTTGTTAAACTTCTGTCACTTCCCCCTTCTTGCAGGGCAGAGCCTCATTCCCTCCAGAGATTAGAACAGGCAAGAAAACCCCAGAAGCCTTTCATCTCCTCATCCCTGTCCCACATCCAGAAAATCTACAGTATGCTAGGAGCTGCTGGTGGCATGATAACACTATCAGCCATCAATAAAAACAAGACACTCCTACAGAGTAACCAGATTAGCCTAGCTATAAAAATCAACATTTACCCATTTTGTTCACATTCCTCGACCTCTCAGCTCAACAACATCGCCTGTGTTTTAACTCCACTGCAGAAAAACCACGATCCTCTGCCCACTTCCCTTGCGGGTGAATAACCTTAACCTGCCTGCCACAGCCAAAGCTTTCACTCATGCTTTGGTGGGCTGCTCCACCCGCACACCCCAGCCCTGTGGCTGGCAGCACCCTGCCCTGTACCATGCACCTGGCAGACACGCTCCTGCCCAGCTATAAATGCACAAATCCGGGCCGGTGACACCACGTGGTGTGGGGCACCAGGGCTGGCTGGCTGTGCGTGAACAAACTCGTCTATCCTGGCAAAGATTTACCGTGGGGTTTTTATGCTCTTCGTTCTCTGAAGAAAGAAATCTACACTGACTTACTCATCTCCCAGCTGTACATGCTTCTCAGTCATTGCTTTTTCTGTTTGCGTTTTTTTTTTGGCCAGTTTCTAAAGAACTACAGAAATGAAGCCTCCCATTTGTACCACACCTTCCAGATGGCTTAGCCCCTGTAACACTATTAAAATAGACACAGCGCTCAGGAGCTCCTTTCAGCAAGGCTGCAAACAAGCATCGCTCAGCTTCCCGCCGAACGACGAGCACGGTCCTTGCCAACTGAGGCAAACCTCTGCTATTGCAACAGGGACACTGAATCGCTCCCATCCACCCCGGACAGACCAGGAAAGCCCTCTGAAGGCAGTGGGGATTGTTTGGAAAGCACAGTTATTTGGATCACGACTATTAGTACTGATTCTTTGATTAAAATTGATCACATATATATAAATATAAAATTCATATGCTATACTTGTAGATGGGAATATTTATCAAGTGGTTGATTATTGCATCAAGCTGTAATTGAATATGAAGATAAAAGTGTAAATCACAATCACTTTGGAATTGTTTCTTCTTTGTAAAATAAAACTCCAACATGTTTTAGACAAATTGCAGAAGCTTGTTTGCTGTTGGAATCCCCTGCAATGTCTTCAGACAGAAAGTAAAGGCAACAAAAATATTTTCACAAGCATTTTCTGCAAAAATCTTGAAACACATTTCAATTCTGGCATGCTTTTCATATTTTCCTACTACATTTCAACTCCAGTAAATCATCAACCAAACATATTGCATTAAATATTTCCTTGTTAGCCAGACTGAAGCAGAAACATACAAGAAAAAAGAAAGACAGGAATGCAGGGATGTCTGAATCAAAATGTACTTTGAAATTTTTTAAACACTTGAGAAAATATAAAAAAAAAAAATTAAGATTTCACATATTTGTAAATAAAAGTAAAACTTCCAAAGAAATAACACTTGCAAACAACTGAAATCTTAGTTAATTAGAGACCAATACAGACATCTCTATGTGTTAATATGCAATATACAAATAGGAAATGTCTCCAGTTCTTGTAGCAGTAACAAAATGTAACTTTTTGTGAGCATGTTCCTCTTCCAGCATGGGGCAAATTGCAAATTCCTCACTTGTGGACGTGTTCACACTCTCTGTTGTGTGCATGTTCTAATAGCCATGTGTTTTAACAGGAGGAATGAAGAGCAGTTGCTGCTCGGATGTTCAGATAGCAGTGGGTACATCTGAAAATACTACACAGGGATGCTCTGAGTCTTCTCCTCATGCCTGATTCAGAAAATTAGTGCTAGCATAGTGTCCTAATAAAGAGGGATAAAAGAGTGAAGGTTTCTCCCTCCATTACCCATTACTATCATGCCAGATAAATGGATCAGACATTCCTAGAAGTTAAATTAAATAGCAGCAGCATTTTCAACCAGGAAAATACAGTAATTAGCAGGGATGTATGGAGCTATCCTATGCACAGATTTATGCCTTTTCAAATTGAAACTGCTTGATTGCAGCTTTTTCTCAAACTTGTAACCTTCTATGCATGACCAGCAACTTGCTTTTTGTTTAAATTCAGCAGCTATCTCCTTCATCTTGAACTTTCTCTTGCACTTCCAAGGACAGCACAGTTGGAGCTCCAAACGCAGTTAGTTCTCTGGCTGAGTTCTAGAAAACTACAATTCTAAGCACTACAAAAGGGCTTATTAGGAGAATAAAACCTGGGAACATTGCATGATGGGAATCAGAAATGCATTCTGCACACGAGTCGCTAGCATCTTTGGGAGGTTAACATTGATGCCCCTGTTAGGAAGCCAGTATTTACTACATCTGATGGTTCTTGAAATGAGTGTTTCTGTGTGAGGAAAGTGGGATGCATGAAACGATTTCAACAAAGCCAATTTGATAATTTTTGAGAGGGAAGTCAGAGAAAAGGAAGTTTGCTTTTATCTAAACACCTGCAACTTACTGGTTTGCTTTTTTTTAGATGCTTCAAGTCTCTTCTTACTCTTGAATGGGGACTTGATGCTTGGCAGTAAGGGAAGAGCTTCACCTGGCATATGCCTTTTCCTCTTTATATGAAAACACGCTCAGAATTGGTCATATATTAAGTCCTTTGCATGATTCAGTTTTTCCACACTTTGTGATTAATGTGAAGCTATCTACCTGCACAGTCCAGCCCTCACCCCTCTTCCATGTCAGCTAACCAAGTCACATAGGGACCTCTAGAAGCACCTGAACGTATTCCATTACAGGCTCAAGACAGCTGTGACCTGCTCTGCAACCAAATAGCTACACCACTGAGCTATCAGAAGACACTGCCTGGGATGGACAGACTGCAAGAAATGGAAAATGTCATTGGGGAATGGAAAGGTTGGCAATGGCAGAGAACAAAGCTGTGATCTGGGAACTTATGACAGAGAGGGGAAAGACGTTTGTGGCAGGAGAGTGCAGAAAGAACTCCACGTGAGCATCAGAGAAAACAGGCCTTGCAAACAGGAACCCACCCTGAAGACTCCCTGTCCTCTGCTCTCAGTGGAGAGCTCTGAAAGTCACTGTATCACTGCCTAATCTGTTCCCTCCCTCCACACACTCCTGCTAGCACTGCAGCTGGTGTTAGCACTGCAGCTCCAGCAGCAGGGACAACAAGGTTTATTGCTCCCAACCCTGCTAATGATGCACAAGGGAGGAATGGGCACCCATCTACATGATGCTGTACCATGCCACTTCTGTTTCTTTCATTAGCCCCAGTAACCCTTAAATTCAGCCTTCTCCCTGTAAAATACCAAACAGCCCAGAAGCAACTAGGAAAAAAGTAGATTTCTCTTACAATAACCATCAAGGAACAGCACATGATCCTCATTCTGTGTTTAGTCGGAGGTTTTCTTTAAAAACAAAGTCCACTCTATCTCCTTACACACACAAGATGCCTGCAGTGAGGGTGCACGAGCATTGCCCAATCCTGACAGCATATCTTATCCAGACTAGGAGCCTTAAGAGTTTAAACACCCTGCTTCCAAACTACCCTTAGGTCCTTACTCCACACTTCAGTATTTCATGTCAGACTATCCCTAGCAATGAAAAGATTTTATTAAAGGACAATGGTGATGGATGATTGTGATGAAGGGCACAACTCAAGCCAACTATTTGTCAGTATTCAAGAGGACAAGGCATTTCCTTGCTGGTGGGAGCACAATGACAATAATAGGCCTTCCATGTGCCAAAATGTGGGGTAAATGACGGTGGTCAAACAAAAGGTCAAATGCAAAAAATATTATAGCTATAAAATATCATGAGATAAGTAAGGCAGTGGTTTAGAAGTACTATTAGTTGAAGCTGACTGGAAGGGATTGACCACACAATCTCCAGCATGGGCATCAGCAACTATTATCAGCCTTGGGTCTCAGTACCTTCAGCTGGAAGGCTACTGCTTTGTGGAAAAACCAGTTTAGCATGTAATTAAAATGTTGTAAAGGCTTCAGAGTTCTTGATATATTTTCCATTCCATCACTGCTTTCAGTTTTACCATCTGATTGGGTTTTGTCCAGCAGTAACCAGGGTATGACCTCAAAAAAGAAAAAAAGAATTGCTTTATTTCTGGGAAAGACAGACAAGAAAAGGGGAGCTATAATTCACTTTANAATTTTGGTTGAAAAGTACCACAAATTGTGTTATAGGGTAGAGGTGAATACTTTCCTAAGCTCACATTTCAACTCCTGTTTCCAGCAAGGATTGGCTCTAGATTTCATAGCTGTACAAGGCAAGCTCAGTTTTGTTCCTGTTGCCCTACATAGCTCATGATGCTGACAGGGAAGAAAGATGAAAAGAAGCTTGAGTAGCTTCCATATCCTGCCATCCTCCTCTCTCTTCAGGCACCAGCTGGATACCTGCCTGCTCTTGCCCAAGCCCCTGGCAGAGGAGCAGGAAAGGCAGATACACAGACTGACGCATCACTGTGCTGATGGCTCCTGCTGATTCCAAGAGACCAGGGCTGATGGGCAGCACAGGACAGGCCGGGCACACAGCTCCAGTCACACTGCCACCAGGATGCCAGCCTCTGCCTGAGCCTGGCCACACCAAAACCACCCCCAACACTGCGGACTGCAGACTCTCCATGAGCAGGATGTCTACATGGTTTTTGCAGAGGCAGACTAAGGTGAAATGTAGAGGAGCAGCTAAGATGTGGAGCCAAGAAGAGAAAATTCCCAAAGTGCTGAGCTCAGATTTCCCATTTTTTTGTTCTGTAACGCATTCACAGAATAGTTAAGATACACAAAGGTACCAGCAGGAGCCTCAGTGCAACACCCCAGAGAGCAGTGTGAGCCTGCCCAGCTTGGACTGCTTTCACAGTCTATGCTCAGGTCCATCTCACTATACCCTGGGTCCTACCACTGCAGGTCATTTACAAGGAGCTCCTGTAATTCAGGTGATCCTTGCTGTGACTGTGCTGCTAACACACCCTGAGGCAAAAGCATTACAGGGTCTTTCAGATGGCAAAGGAGAAGGTTCTTAGCAAGAGCGCAAGAACGTGAGAGGTCTTGGCAGAAAGCAAAGAACGACATAAGGAGTAGGAAGAGCTAAGGACAGGCAGGAAGCAGGAAACCCACATAAAACTTAAAAATCACACACACCTACAGAGAATGATTTTGAAGTGCGGCGTTAAATGTTTGAGGCTAACAGAGTTATCAAAGGAGGGACACAACACAGCCAGGTTTCCCTGCAAATACAGGATTATTCAAAATGCTAAATTAAATCATCAGTGCTTCTAATGTCAAAACAAAAACCCAGTCATGTTCTATTTCGAGACATGTGCGTGCCACGCACACCAGCCACAACATAAATCAAGCAAGGCAAGAAACACAAACCCTATCACCATCACAACGGTAATGCCAGTCATGAATATAAACACCATGTGTTATTGGAAACTGAACACCACCGGCACTGCATGGGAAACAGAACAAAAAATGCCAGACTCGGTGAGCTTTAATGACTTATAAAAACAGCAAAGTGCATCCGCCTGCATGTGAATCCAAGCCATGGCATTCTACTGCAACAAGTGCTACCTACAAGAGAGGAAAAAGATAATATACCATAATAAAATAATCATTGTTCACTGAATACAAGCATTCACGAGCAAAGGTGTAACAAGAGAAAGGCATGTGCTGTAGGCACAGTCTGCCCTTGTCAATGAATTCAATAATTGGCAAGGACAGTGTCTCAGGGTGCTACTGTTATTTCACAACACCAGTCACTGCTACTGGTGTTGCATGTCATTAAGTGATGCTATGAATAAAGAAGAAGAAAGAAGGATGGATAGGAATGCAGATGACAAAACTCTCACTTGAAAGGCTGAGTTGAGCCCTTAACACCAAACTAGGCTTTTACAGAATCACAGAATGGTTGAGTTTGGAAGGGACCTCTGAAGGTCATCTTATCCAACCTTGCTGCTCAAGTAGGGCCACCTAGAGCTGGCTACCCAAAACCATATTCAGATGGCTTTTGAGTATCTCCAAGGTGGAGCATCTCTTGAGAAGTTTGTAAATGAGTCAATTTTCACACTTGGACATCCGTTCAAAAAGGAGTTTCCTTACAGCATTGTATGCCCAGAAGATATTTTCCAGCTCTGGTAGCATAAACATAATATTTTCATCTACAAGTTCCTAGAACAGACACAGCATCAAGATACATCCAGTCTTTTTTTCCTAGCTATAGCCACTTGGGGATGAGATGACAAAGAGGTCCTCTGTGCACCCCATGTATGAAAATTATTTCAGGTTCTAGAAACACTGAGAACTTCTCCTAATGCTATTTCCCTTCTTAATTTAATAACAACAAAAGGACAAGCCAAAACAAGGTGAGGACAAGTTCACAGCAGTGGCACAGTGACTGTGGTCAGGCAACATGTCTAAATAAAGCAGCAAAGCCCACCTAAGGAGGATGAAGTGGCCCAGATCATCATTCTGAGTGACAGCCTACTGACTGGTCCAGCAAAGGTTGCAAGCTACTTCCACAGTAACTTGGGTCTCAGCAGTACGTCAGCCTTGCTCTCTAGGGATGTTTATGTGACAGGCTAATGTCATAGCCTAAGCAATGCAAAAAAAAGTTAACCAGAACTGCAGGACATCAGATAGACCAGAGGTTAAAATATCTCCTTTTCCTACAGTCATGGAAAAAACCACCCAAACAGTAAAGATACACTCTCTTTCCTAAACTTATATGGTCATTTCAGAGATGATCCATTTAGTACTGGAAAACACCTATTGTTGCAAATGAGCCTTAGCACTTCTGTGACACAGCAGCCGGTCCAGCTCCCCTTTGGGAAGTTGGACTCCACAGTGCACTGCAACAGTGCTCCATCTTAAGATCAGTCATGCTGGCTCCCACTGGCTCCAGAGGGTGAGAAGGCACATATGTACAAAAATGCTGTGATAAGCAAAGCAATACTTTAGAGAGAGAAAGAATTACACAGAATAGGAGGAAACACAAAACCCTTACAAATGCAAAAGCCCAGAATACTGTGAGCCTTTTCACCATTTTCCTTACAGTAAAGGCAGAAAGCCTCCCGAGACTCTTCCAAAACAGACAAAAATGTAAACAAAACCCACGTCCCACATTTGAGAAGTTCACTTTGCAAGACCCTACTAAAACTGGTGACAAAGTAAAAAGTGACAAAGTAGCAGGAGACCAGATGGCTCTCAGAGACACTGATGGCAACATGCAGACTGCCATCCACAGAGCCACTGCATGACAGCAGCAAAGCTCACTGCAAGGACAGAAACTGCAGAACCCTGTCTTTACTTGATTTTCCCATGTGTGCTCTCAAATGAGTGTTACTGGAGGTTAGACTGCCTGACGGACTCAGCTGAGAGATGCACAGCTCCAGCATAAACTCTCAGCATTTGCAGTTGCAGCTCTCTCTGTGTTAGCAACATGCTCCTGGGAATGCCCCGCTGAGAGTGGCTGACTCTGCTGCTGCTCAAGAGCTGCTGAGAAAAATGGCACCAGACTTTCCATCATGGTCAGTGCTCCTCATTTTGATGCCTGTGGTCTGTCCTTCACTGCCAACACAGGAAATAAGAAGAAATTAAGATCTTAAAATCACCAACTTGAAGGGAAAGACTGCACCAGTCTTACAGGGAAAAGTTTTTCCATTACCTTCCTAGGCTTGCAGTTTACAAGCATGAGTAGCAAACCCAGTTACTGGAACTTAGTTATGGCTAAGCAGCATCAGTACTCATTTTTTATTTTAAACATGAAAAATCTGCTACTGTCTCCCTCAAAACATCTTGAGTTTAAAGATTTTCCTATTTCAGCGGGCTATATTTAACTAGATTGATTCTTCACTGGAAACAGGAGTAATAAATAGCCTTTTGGGAAAAAAACTATTTGAGGAAGGCAAAACAAATAAAGATAGCTATGCAGTGGCTACCAGCCAAACTATAGGTGGAGCACGTTATAGATGTCTCTGAGATGAGTAGAAGGAATTTTATTACCCCATCACTGCAAGACAAATTAGATGCTGCTGTCTGTCAAACATAAAAAAGAAATCCAAACAACCTAAATGAGATTTTTGGCTATCAAAAAGGAGGGACATTGTTGTTTTTTCATGTATCTAAGAAGGGACTGATGGGAATGTGAAATTTTTTCCCAATCATTCTGGTCAAGGGAAAACCTGTGTAAGTGAGAAAGATTCCAAGGAAGTTTAGGCAGGCACAGTTGAAGGATATACATGGCCTTTTGCAGAAAGGTGCAAAGGAACCATGCATACTATGGACTGCAACTGTGTGTCTTTGCTTGGGCTCTGGGCAAGCACAAGATCTGACAGGTCTGTCCAAACTGGAGATGGATCCAGCCCACACCAAATAAATCTCAGACTCATTTGTCCCACAAGACAGCCTGAAATCCAGAACTGCATATAAAAAAAAAAAAGGAAAAGCCATATTATTTTCTGGTTTTCAAACTTCAGGCATGCTGTTTGCTGTGAGCATTCTTGGAGTCTGTTTTCTGGCATTAGAGGAATCTCTGATGTCAAAATCCTGCCAAAAACCAACAAGAAGGAAGACAAAGCTAAAATCATTCTGCAAGAAGTGACTATCCATTACCATCACAGCTGTAGGAGTCTGGTACTATTCCTCCCTGCCCTCCTCTGAGGGAACAGCTTGAAAAATGGACTGAAGCTCTAGGAGCAGCGCTATAGGAAAGAGAAACAATCCAAACCTCAGGTATTAAACCAAAAGAGAACCTGTTGCATAGAGGCTGTGTGCAAGCAACCAGTCAGTTGTCAGAGAAGGCAACAGAGTAACAAATTTTTGCACAGACAGTTAACAGTTTCACTTGTATATCCTGGGTCAGGCAGATAGAGATCGAGCAAGTTGTCTAACCAAGTTTGTGATGATTTCCATTATGTATTGCTTAGGTTTTGTCTTTGATGGCGAAAGAATAAGCCCTTCATAACTGTACAAACTGCATTTTGTCTGTTCTTCCCTGCTATCATGGATATTCAGTCCAACAATTATGCTTTTGTACTCCCTACCCAAAACGCTGTAGCAATTCTGCATGCAATGGTCATTTCAACCTATCCTCACTTCTTTCTCTGTAACTCTCTCCAGTGTCCACTCCTTTTGTGAGTTATTTACTCTGCAATTTTGGTAAGTCAGGGTTTTCCCTCTGGAAGGTCACTACATAATGAAAACATGGTATCAGTATATAAATGTCAAAATTCAAAACATTAAGGAGCAACTATGCCTTTCCTATAGTTAGCTCATTTTCCCAAGGACAGTAGGTACCAAAATACGCAAAGTGTTTCATGGATAAACTGAGACAGGACAAGCGATCTGATGTCCTGTATACACAATTACTGTTTGTGTTTGGGAGTTGGAGTTGAGTTGGGATCAGTAACACTGCAGTGGCCATTTGCTGGGAAAACCACTGAAGAATAACAGGAGTCTTACTGCTCTTTTTGGAATACTCAACATGAGTTGACTCACTGCCTCCTCATTTCTATGGTTGTAAAAGTAATCAAGCAGTTGTGTTTTTAAAATGACACCGAATGGTTCCCTTTGGTGACACAGAAAACTCCAGTTGCCATGAAAAAACAATGTAAATATAATGGAATTCTGCACAACCAATATGAGCAGTAAAAACAGTCCCCCTTAAAAGGCAGTACAGGCAAGCTTACAAATAGAGTTTTTCTATGCAAAGATCATCCTTGACCAGGGAATATTAAATTCTATGCACCTCTTCAGCCTACATATAGCCTATATCTATATACTTTGCATATGTCTGTTATCATAGATAGCAAGCAGTGTTAACTCTGCTTTATGGCATTGAGATTATATACGGTTATATCAGAACATTTACACTTTTTTTTTGTTTGTTTTGTTTTTGTTTTGTTTCTTCCATTCAAGGTACTGGCTATCAAGACACCTTGAGTTTAATCTTTAACAGACCATCATTTGATTCTGCAACCTGTTACTTAGCTGGCTTCTTTCTTTATAAAATAAAGTGTATTTCTAGCTTCCCAAGCACATAAAGTCTTCAAACTAGCATGAGGCAATTGTTAAAAAGTCATTGGTGCTAGAAAAGCAACACCACGCTATTTTGCAGAGACTGCAGGATGGTATATAAAGACAATACCTAAGAGGGTTCAAGGTCACGTGGGAAAATGATGGCAAAGTAGGAATGTGTATCCTGGCCTTAGGCGTCCAGGGAACATCCACACAAAACCTACTCCTGAGATGCAAGAGCAGGGAGTGTGGTGAGGTAGGTCTGCCCACTGCATATCTAAGTCTTTTTAGCTTTCTGCTCTATCTCCCCTGATTTTTGCTATCAGTGGTTTCTTCTCATAATGAAGCAGGCATATAATTTTAACTTGATTTCAAGAGAATTACTGTAATTGCCAACACCAGAATAACAGATCGGCATATAAAGAAATGGCTTTTCCCTTGCATTTTTCATTGGAAAATTTAATTTCCGTGTTAATGCCTTATGATATTTCACTAAGCCATTTGCTTGCTACTCTCAATATTCGCAAAGTATCATCTCCAAATGAAATTCTTGTAAACAGTTATTAGTTTATCAGTGAACTAAGACCAGTAAAATCAATAGCATCTGAACAGATCTTTTCTGTAGCATAGAAAACCACCTCAGAGACCACTTAAAATATGTATTATGATAATGTGTCTCAGACCATAAAAATAAAAGCAAAGTTACTGTGTCAGATCTTTCTACATCTATACAAAGCCCATCTAGCTGATTTCTGCTTGTTTTCTGTGTCACCACAGTAGCAGCAATTTTGGCTTGAAGATTAAAAACAAAGAAATGAAATAAAGTGCTTGGCATTTGAAAGGCTGAGTTCAGTTCAGTTCAGAACAGTGGGTGTCACAACTTCAAAACACTTTGGTATACTCATCTGTTACGTATACCATAAAACTGACTGGAACTTCGAGCACAGAGTGAAACTGGAGACACAGTTTGCTGGTGTTCCAACATTACAGTGTCTTTCACAAAGCTGCATGAAAAGTAATGCAAGTGCCATGGAGGACACATACTCATCTGAAGGCTAATACAGCTGGAAATAAAATTGTGGCTAATGAGTCACAGGACAAAGAGCTTGGGACTTTCCCTGCAGGGAGGAGGTTCAGAGAAGGCAGAGCTAAATTCACTTGCAGAGCAGGAAGAAGTTTGAATAAACTGTCTCATGTAAAACATCTTCTAGAGTATGTGTGTTAACATCAACACAGCTCCTGTCCCTAACGTAGATGCATTCAGGTTTCTAAACAGATGCCTTGGATTAGAATCATTTGCTCTTCCAGACAGGAGTAGCCATGACTGTAGTAAAGTGTTTCCAAAACAACATATTTGTGCTCTCCCTCAGGTGGCTGAACCATTACTGCACAAATTAAGGTGGTACAAGTTTCCATCGAGAACGGGGCCTGAGGCTGTCAGGCAGATCTGGAGAGATGGAGGAGAGTGGAAGGAAATGGAGTGAGCAATCAAAACTCAAACCGTAAAGATCTTTGAACAAATTGGAATTTGCAAGATGCACACTAAGGCAAATAGCAGCTGTGGTATTTGATGTTTGTGTAGCTGTTTTTAATGCTCCTGTAGTGCAAATATCAAGAGATGATTCTCTAGTCTTAAGTTCCAAGCCACTCTCCGGAAGCCTGAGAATGCTTAGCACAGCTACTCTATTTCTTATATACCACAATAAACAAACTTGCAAAGCGGCTGGATTCTAAAAGCCAGTGCAAAGAAAGAAAGAAAGAGAGAGGGAGGGGGGGAAGCAGCAGCCCACACAGCATCAAATGCTGGTAGGCTCAGTGCTAAATAGCGGATGATTCTTACTGAATAACTGCCCTAGATTTTGCAAACAATACAGGGAACAAAAATAGAAACCCATTTACATATTGCTGTTAATAACTTTATTTATAGTGTCACAGCTAGAGCACAATAACTGCAACCATGGCTTCACTTGAAAGCCGCTCACTGGGGCAGAGTCAGACAGATACTGTTGTCTCAGTACTTATGCAACTGAAAAAAATCCTACTGACAACAACCAGTCACCAGAATCCTTACAAACAGAACTAGAAAAAGTGTTAGCAGCAGTCAAAGGCAAAAGCAAATCATTCCCAGGATTCCAGTGGCCTCTGCCCCTCCCAGTTATGTCAAACACGCTGTGGATAATCAAGGACCACTGAGGCTAGAAGACCCAGCAGATAAACTTTCACTTCAGTTGGAGCCTCAGGATAGCACCTTACAGGAATACTTAGGGGTTTAGGGGGAGCGAGGGTTTCAGTTTTGGGGTTTTTTTTGATTTTTGGATTTATTTTTTTTTAATTAAAAAATACAGACAGTGCTCAGACAAATCAGTAGCAACAACAGAAAAGGATGTGTGTCCACCATTTAAGAACATCCCTACTACATCTGCGCTGCCTGCTACATGACTGTAGCCAAATCTTTGCTGGGAGTCCATATTCCTGCCAACTAAAATTATCACAGCAGACTGGCACATCTTTAAGGAAAGAAATGTACACAGAAATGGGTATCTTTGATTCCTTAGTATTCTGCAGATGTCTGCAATATTTAAGTAAACAGAGTGAGAGTTCAAGGAAGGAAACTGTCCCTTAACTGCCCCTTTGCACGAGAAGTGAGAAAACATGGATCTGATTTTTCCTCTGCCTGAATCCAGCCTGACCTGGACAATAGGCTAGTTTGGATTGGGAACTGGGGTGCCCTCAGCACCTCCTGCTGCAGCTGCTCATTACGTATAAAAAGCAATAATTAGAGGCAGAGACAGCAAGCGCCCCGCTCTGCCCTGCTGATTATGGTACGCTCTGAGACACGGGACAGTGGGATTCAAGCTGCTGCTCCAGGGTTTTATTCTTTTATGGTAAAAAAAAAAAAAAAGAAACAGAGTTAACAGAGTATGAGGACACCTTCTTTAGTTAGGACCTCTCCTTCGAGATGTGGCCTCAAATGCCCTCTGGCACATGGGAAAACTGAATCGAGATAACCTATGCCAGCATGTGGTGTCCGTGAGGCAATACGCTCCAGTATGAGCATGGTGCACCTCATCACTTGCATCTCTTCAGATCTCCACTACCTCTCTGCTTTACTTTCTGCTACCTAGAATGTCAACGGAATTAATCAATTGCTCTGGGTTTCATTTTAGTGAGGAACAGAAAGATGCCCATTTGGCATGGCAGCCCAGACAAGATGTAGCACTAATTCGCCCTACAGATACAGCCAGCAGTCACGAGAAGTCCCCAGCACAAAGCGGGTGTGTTTGTGCACACTCCCTTCGTGTTCCTTCTGCACAATTGCTCTGCAGCACAGGCAGGGCAGAGCCAGCAAGGTCTAGTCGTTAGGACACGTCTGTAGCAGGAGCCTGGCCTTTCTGAGCTCTAATGGGCCTGGCTACCAAGTCAAATTAAAGAAATTGCTGACCATCTCAGCTTCTCCATTCCCCAGCCCTAACCTTTCCTGTGGGCTCAACTGGTAGCAGTGGATATTTATACAAGAGTTTATAAATGTAAGGCACTAAAAATGCAAGGAGTTGTTTTTAGGCTGTGCCCATTATCCAGCGAGATGACTTAGAATTTGTTTGGTTATTAGTAATACAATAAATGCTGTGTCTGATGCACACAATGGAAAATTAAGAAGCTGTGGGACATAACAGACCAACAAATTACAGCTTTTATGATCCTTGACTAGAAAAGATGCTTGAATCTGAAGCAGAAATAACCTAAAGATACGAAAGAATACACAAAAGAGATTTAAATAAGCCAGTGAATGCATGCATTTAAGTGAAATATACTGGTCCAATAATGCTAATGAAGTCCATATTGGGCCTCAGCACTACAAAAGTGCAGCCCTGGATGATTCTCAGTAGATGTGTCAATTTATAGTGAATGAACAAATATTTTCACCATCCTATGCTCTTCTCAGAATCAGAAGTCACCCCAAAAATCACACATTTCATCCTTAAACAGACCTTTAGGTTTGTACAGTTGTTCTCCAATACTATTTTCCCTGGGTTTTTTTCAGTTGTTTTCAAACTTTCAGAGAAGATGCCTTTTCCAAAGTACTCCTTCCACTATTGCATACTTCAAAGGAAAAGGAGCTCAGCAGGTCAGTCACATTGGCAATTTCAAGGTTTCTGGGTTTTGCAAGAAGTTTGCAATCACTTCCAATTTAAATAACAAGTTTATTCAGTTTACAGCTGAAATGGCAAAAAGTACTGAATCTTAAATACAGAATATCACTTACCATTTATATTCTGTAACACAACTTTAACTGTGTTGGAACTGCCATCCTAAACTGTGACTGCTGGCTGCTATTCTGCAGAAGGGGAGATTCTTAAGGAAGACAGGCAAGGACAACATGGTTTTTTTTCTCCTTTTTAATTGAAAAAAGTAGAATTATTAAATCAAAAGGCCTTTTTTTCTTTGCCTGGAAAGAAAAAGAATCTCACAAAGGGGCTTACAGTAGTTTTGAATGCAATCCAGAACAAAAGGTTCCAAATGAAACAGAGTAATTATACTTCTATGGATCAGCATTTGGCTTCTGTTGAAGCCTGATCTGTAACTACAATTGGTCAAGTTCTCCTGAGCAGAAGCCAAAGTTTTGTTTGCTTTGTTCTACAAATTAATTCTTATTAGCTCAGTCTTTGGACACAGCCACAGCAGAAAGCAGCAGTATATTAGTGTGCATGCTCCCAAGACTGGAGGCTCTCCCCTAGAACTGCCATGGCACATAACTGTCCACTATCTAAAACCATACGCATCTGATTTCTATTCTCTCATCTTCTCTCCTCCAGTCATTGCTAACAATTGCTAAATTTGCTCCTTGCTTTCCATGGGGTTTTTTTGGTCTTTCTCACCTTTTTCTGCCCACCTCCACACCCTGCAAATAACCCTTCAGCTCTGTGACTGTGTCAGTCACCCTCTTCATGGTCCAGGATGTCACAAAGCATATCTCCAAATATTCCTACTGCATTCAGCACTGATGTATGGGTATGCCAGGCCTTGGAGATAACAGAAATTAAGCAGTTGTCAGAAGGAGGAGGGTTGTCCTACTGACCTCCTATTATCAACATATTTCCCACAATGAGTAGGAAATGGAGCCCATGTATTATCAGACTCTGCAAAGAATCATGCTTAAAGAAAAACACCAAAAGCAACAAGAACAAAAAATCACCAAACCAAACCAAACAAAACAAAACAAAAAAGAAATAAACAAAGGAGCTGACATGTTAAATCAATAATCTGTCACTACTATATCTCTGCTGGAAAAATTCCCCACTGCCCTCACGTCTTCAAACTTCCTCTTCATATGGCAGGCCAAGTTATGCTTCCAGATGCTCTGCACAGCTACTGATCTAGGCAAACTGGCATATACAGGTGATCCTGCAACTGAACAAAGCCATGGTCATCCAACCTTTTGCATGCCACTTACTGGGGAGATCTCTGCAACAATAGGCTAGAAGAAAACATTTTGCTGCTAGTCACAGGGATCCAAGTTTCACAAGCATCATTGCATTAGGTTTTTTGACATGGTGGTTAGCTCTGGAGAACTGCAGTTGAGGGAGCTGATTTCAAACCCTGATGATCCTCCTATATATTTAAGGAGTTCATTTTGGAGTTTGGCTCAAACTGGGACATAGTTATCAGTCAAGAATATCCTTGGAATTTCTCAGTGCCTTTGAGAGTGTCAGATATTTGCCAAACACACACAGAGCAACCACAGACAAAGATCTCTGTTGGCCACAGTGATAGCTACTCTCCTGTGTCTCGTTTGCATTTTAAAGCGTATCACGCACACATTTCTTTCCAATTTCTGAAAACTATTTGCAAACTTCCAAGTCCTCTGAACGTACATGGTCTTACAAATACTTACTCCCACCATTTAAAACTGCGTGTATCTTTCTAGGGCTTCACAACAGAAACACAAATGGAGACAGAAAAATCTCAGCTTTCTAAAAAGAGCACCTCTACCACTGCACAAGGCCAGTGTCCTGCCTGTGGTGTGTGTGCTGAAGTTCATTTTCATCTCTTTGGTCTTTTGTTTTGTGCAGTCTTCTGTTGCTTCTCATTTCTGTTAGCTCTGTTTCTGAAGTGACCTGTTCTTAACCTGGTTTCTTATAAAAGCACTATTTGTGGAAATATGCAGTCTGCAGAGCAAGTGCAGTTAAGACCCTAGCTTTTTAACCACTTAGTATCAAGCAAAATAAAATAAAATGAAAAGGAAGTTTAAAAAGTACATTATGACTTTTAGTTACTGGAGTGCATAGACTCAAATTAGCAATGCACTAACTTGAGTCACAGGATACCAGACCACTTGAGAGCTCTTTGACACTAATTGGTTTCAGCTTTTGTCTCCATCATTTATCCAGTGTCAAAATTATAAATAAACCAGTAAGATCAGATGCACAAATTAGCAACAAATGTTGAGAGATATAAATACAGTGTAAGACAAGAGAAGTTCATCCATCCCCATCCAAAACTGTGCCTCTGTTTTACAGCTTCTGTAAGAGGGCTTTAAATAGTTTTGCAAAGTTTGGCGTGTTATAGAATAAAAAGTTTAACTGAGTTTTGCTTTTCAGTCATTATAATCTAAGGAGGAAGCAAAAAGGTAGGATGATTTTAACAAGAACCTCTTCGGATGTTATATAAATCCAATGTTCTTAAAACCACTTTGCATGTTAACTGCATGACAAAGTGGTTCATTAACTGAAATTTAAGCAAGTCTTTACAAGAGAAAAAAGGGTCTGTACAAGCAAATCTTTGCAAAAGTAAAGTTTCGGTCAAAGAAAACTATTTTTCCTGTCAAGGTTATTCCCGAATAGAGAAGACTGGAGATGAATTAGTTTAATAAATATAATTTGATGGTTTTTTTTACTGTAAGTTTGGTATATTTGTTTTTACTATCAGACCAATCATCAGTCAGACTTACATTCTAAAAATAAACCTTTTTTTTTTTTTAACTATTTAAGAAAAAAAGAGAATCAAAAAAACCTTGATCAATTAAAAGGCTGCTCTGTAAACTAATTCAGGCAACTTCATTATTCTCTCCAAATTACTATTCACAGTATTTTATCATTAAAGCATCTAACGCTCTTCAATCCATCACCTCATGAACTTCACAGACCCTTGTGTAAACCCAGAATAGCAGGGTGTGAATTATACATCACAGGTCCTTCCTAATTGCGGATGGCTTGCTGGTGGCTGCAGATCTGCAGTCACCTGTCACGCTGCACTTTGGGGATGTTATCTTTATTACAACACGCGTGTTTAAGTAATGCATCCAGCAGGGTGTCTTGCAGCCAGTTATTCATCTGCTTTGTTCTTCAGAGGGTACAAGGCTCTCTCAGGACCGTAAAGACACCAGGAGTTCCCATCAGGGACGAAGATCACAATATACTCCCAGTTCAGAAAGAAAGATCTGCAGTCACATGAATACTTAAACAAGCTAGCATGTGTTTGTTCTTCTTAAAGGGTGCCGTGCACACACACAAAAAGGTAGAGTTGAAAAAAAATATATAAACCTGCTCTATTCTTTGGCTTGAAAGTTTTCAAGACGGAACCATCAACATATGCATATTGGCATCCTGGGATGAAGGACCCTTTAATATTAACAGACAGACTTACTGTACACTTTGATATCAAGTTCAGTTGTAACAAGGCTGCAAAAGAAGCAAATTTCTTTACACATGGATTTTAGATTGAATGCCTTTCTCTAAAAGACATCAACTTTTACTCTCAAAACCAACAAACTGGATAAGCCTAAACTTTTATGCTGTCAGGCAGTGATAGGACTAGAGGGAATGGATGAAAACTAGAGAGAGGTCAATTCAGGTCAGACATTAGGAAGAATTTCTTCACCATGAGGGTGGTAAGACACTGGAACAGGTTGCCCAGAGAGGTGTTGGAGGCCCCATCCTTGGAGATTTTTAAGACCAGGCTGGATAGGGCTCTGAGCAACCTGATCTAGTGGGAGGTGTCCCTGCCCAAGAAAGATGATCTTTAAGGTCCATTCCAGTCCTGACAATTCTATGATTCTATGATAGGAAGAATCAAGCAACTAGGGGTAGAAAGAGCAGAGCAAGCCACCTGAACCCACGCGTGAAACCTACTTCCATACTTCTTAAAATTATTGCTAACTTGAAAAAAAAAAAATCAGCAAAATTAAAAAGCCAAGATTCACTCCAGGCAGACAAAAGAGAAGTTCCCATTAGTTGGCTCTTGTCAGGGAAACAGAAGAGTTCCTGTGCAGGTAAAATTTCCTGCTGTCATCTGGAGAAAGGCGTGGGAAGTCTGATCGTTTCGCTCCCACTTGCTTTTCTCAGCCTACAGCCTCAACCAGAACTTACGGCAATTAAATGCAGTGGGTCCCTAAACCCACATGAAACCCACAGTTTCCCCCCACATAACTGCAAAAATAACCTTCTACTGCTTGTGGGTATATGCCTTGACAAAGAAAAGGTGGAAGAGGTCGTACTAAGACTTGATACTGAAAAATAACCAATCCACCTATCAACACACTTTAGGAGGAGATTGAAGCTCACGGACTGGTGAAGAGAACAGTAAAAGAAAGCAAGACAAGGATAAAACCTGCTCTTGGGCTTCCTGCTGCTTAATGCTGCTCTTTCGTATCTTTAAACATAAACCACCAATTTTCATTCTGCCTTCCCCCCAAAAAGGTGTGATGACAAGGAGGGAAATGGATTATACAGTAAATATTAAAACCAGTTACTCCTCCTCCCCTTTCCCGGCAATGAGGCCTTCCATAGAAATTAAAGCTATGCAAACTTTGGCTGAGATGAGAGATTTGGGGAATCTTTGAAAATATCCATGTCAGTATGTTACACATGCCATAATGTAGTGTTATTTATTAAAGATGGTAAAATTAAACTGGCTTCTGTTCAGTTTCAATAAACTTGTATAAAAATGCCTGAAAACAAAACTGGGATGAGCTCCTGAACAGAACCAGCCCATTGGCATAAGTGCCTCCAAAGGTAACCTGCTGTTTGACTCGGTTTTGGTAGGGTATGCTGTACTATAAATGCATTTACAGCATTTCAAAAGGTAGTGTTAGCAAGCCATAAAATCCAGCCTTGTATTTGTACTAAAGAATATACCACTAAGCAGCACATTGATTTGGCAAGCCACAGCACTAATATGTCCAGTCACAGCTATATTCTGGGAACCCTCCTGCTAGCTGTGATCAGAGCTCAGCTTTGTACTATTTAGATTGCTAAATCCTTTAACATGAAGAAACATTCAGACTAGATGTCCTGTGTGCAAGGACAGTGGGAGGAGAGAAAAAAAAGGTCTTTGCTTGGTTGACATTTTCACAAATTTCACAGCACACAATTACATAGCACTTTGCAATCTAAGTATTTAACACACTGCATGAACAACTAATTAAGCATTACAACGCCTATAAGACAAAGTGGGTAAGTTGACATTGCTGGTCTGAATACCCTGACACTCAGCCAAAGTGCAAGTATTTGGTCATTTTTAAGCAAAGAATTTTTTGTGTTAGAATGTAATTAAATCAGAAAACTAATTAAAAATGATTTTTGTTTACAAAGCTGAAAGCAAACAGACTGGTTCAATTTGTCAAGATATTTAAAAAACTCCAATATCAGGTTAATGTTGTTGAGTACATGATTCATATGAATTCACATGACTTATGTGAAGGGGAGAAGACAGGAAACTGTCACTTTCACTGCACTTGGATGCCAGCCCTAAAATAAGCTTCTTGAAACAGTTCATCAAAGGAATTTCAATGACAAAGCCAACCTTTATCCCTTCACAGAGGACTTCAAACTGCCTTTTATAGCAGAGAGATTACTATATTTGGCCAAACCTAGATAACATTTAAGCCATTATCACTGCAGTGAGATACTATAAATAGAAAGAGTAATGTAAAACATTTTAAATTCTGCCTAGGAAGCATGATAGATAAACAATATTATCTATGTGTATTTTAGGGTTTGTCTATCAGACATAATCTCATCCATGATAAGGTGAACCCATTTAGTTACAATAATTAACCTTGTTGTTTACCCAAAATTACTTGCATAGTCTTGGGAACTCCTTTCCTGATTGCATGTGACAATAGGCTTTATATTTAACACACACATATGTGGGAAAGGTCAAATCACACTCTTGAGGTTCTGGATTTTTCAAAGTTAATTCTCATTCAATAAATCAGGACAGGACATGGTTTCATCCTCTATTAAAAGGTTCTGTTCATTTGCATCAAAAACGTGTATTAACACAAACTTCTTCATCTTAGTTTCATTATCACCCAAATTCTTCAGAAGAAAATAATCCTGAAACAAATTTTGCTGCCAAAAATTGTCAGGAAATTGTATTTTCATTGTGGATAAATTAATCTCTGAACTTTACTTTCCATAACAATAAGCAGGAGATTATGAACTCATTCACAGGAAGGTCCTGATAGGGCTCTAAAAAGATCTGCTTTTACCCATTCAGGTCAGAAAGAGCACCACATTTTGCATAAAACCATTATGGTAGAGACAGCCCACCCTCTAAGAGAAGTGTAACACAGTAAGGAATACCATGGCAGAATTGCCCCTTATTAAAGGACCATGGCTGTGTGTTACAGTCCAGCTACAGGCACTTGAGGAAGATGTCTTTTCTACGTAAGCTTTAAATTGACTTCTTTTTTCCTAAAAAAACCAAAAAAAACCAAAACAAAACCAAAAGTGTGTATACTTTTTAAAAAGAAGCATGTAAACTAGCATCTCAAACTAGGCATAGCAGAGCAGAACTGGTCATTTAAAGACTCCTCATTTTAAAACCAGACACTGTCCCTGCCCCAGTAAATTCATATAATTTTAGAATAACATTTTCTGCTGGGATAGTGGTTTGGATTTGGTTTTTTAATTAAAATTAGAGGTGGTCCCAAAAGCCCAGACCCAATGATGCTTGAAAATTAAAATATTTAATCTTGTCTGGAACAGAATTTAGTAAACTTCATCTCCCACACGAAATGTCAAAACAGGCCAAGTGCAACAGGCCGTGTTCCCACACCTCTGAAGTTCAATGGGCCAAAGTTAAACCTGGTTGGTTGGAAACTCCCAGTGACTGTGAAATTGGTGAGCAACCTCTCACCCTGAAGATCCAGTAAAAATTAAGATCTCTGGCTCCAGGAATTATGATGGCAATTAAGCTTTTAAGTTGGTAGATAATGAAAGTTCTCATCCATTCTACTTTCATTTATAATCTACCTTTTTAACTAATGTGGGGGAGTGGGAAGAGGATCCCTTGTATACAGCTGATGGAGGAGGGAATGCTGCACTTCTGCGCAGACACACAGACCTTTCCAATTCTCTGAACCGCGGAGGAAATGCTCCTGCTCATAAATCATCAACAGGAAGTCAGATTCAATGGCTGGGCATAGCACCCTTGCACCGACTTCACATACTTCTCAATTGCCTTGACACAATAACCTTTAGCTCATAAAAACTTAGATCTTATGACATTTTTGAATAGTGACAAAAACAAAACAAAATTGCTTAGAGCGTTCTCATCTCAAAAGCCTTCCCTTGAGCATTTCCCCATGATAAACAAAGAGCACACTTGTTTTTATTCAGCCAGTTTGTTAAATCCACATTGAAATGCTACCCCCCCACCAGTGTTCTTCTGCATGCATGTAAATTCTTCAAAATCTTCTGCAGTCATTCCCACTAGAGGTGGTTTCAGTGCACTCAGGCAAGAGCAAAGGCTCCGTGATGAACTCCTAGTGTGAAATGAGTCATTTGTTCCAAATGATGTTTCCTTTTTTCAATATTCTTACTTAGTTATTCATTTCCCTAAAGTACATGAAGAGGAGATGTTCCTAAGTTACCTTCAATTTGCTCTCAGTACATATACTATCTCATTCCTATTTCTTATCTCCCTTCACCAGCCTTTTATATGATCTCAGTGGGCTTTGACTTAGGACCTTGTAGGCACGAAGTCCATACTTTGGAAAAGATACTATTTAAGTTGTTTCCCTTTGCAAGAACTTTTGAGACCTCATCCGCCCTTTGCACAGAGAGAGTCAGCACCTGCAAGGGCTTCATTCCTAAATACACATACCATAAGAACAAGGTTAAAATTACTTCCAAGCTGCAGAAGATAATCTGTTATGGAAATGTTCATATTATTCAATAAATATGCAAGATGAGAAAATTAAATATTTGCAAGCTTCTTGTTAGCTGTCCATCAGGACAGTCCAAGGAACTGATTGGTGTATATACCTATTTTGTATTTTATATTTATAGAACACCTATTATATATACATGCTTCTCTTTTCATGTTACTTCACAGCTATAACTGAAAATCACAGCAAGCTGTTTTCTCTTTCTGTACTCCAGGTAATGCATAATTTTTTGTTCTATCTTTTGAGATCACCTTGTGTCCGTACCAGCCATTTCTTTGGGCTTTTTTTTCCAATCATAATCGTTCCACCAGATCTCTCCCTCCCTTTAACATTGGTGATTTGTAAATTTAGTTTATTATTTTTTATTTAGCTTTGGTTTATTTAGTGATATAGTTAACATTTAGCATCACCCTAAATACATAATCACCTTTACTGAGATTGACTGTACTCAATAGCTTTTAAACCTGTGAGTAACACCATACATAGATGTGAATAACTACATAATTTCACTGCATCAACTGCTGGAGATTATGCAGAGTGCAGTATATTAGATATGTAAGAAATCCTTTTTTATTTGTTGTATCAGTAAATAGAATTCACATACATACTTAAAACTATATAAGAGAAAAGGCTATGCTATCAGTTTGCAGGAAAACCTCTTGTCAGAAGGGAAGATGGAGAGGTGAAGAAGGGAAGCTCTCTGTCCCCAGTCTCCGTGTCTCAGAGGAAGCATTAACAGACTAACAGAGCTTTTAACACAGTTCCAGGACCTGGCTTAGCAGAGACATAAGTGATCCCCAAAGAGGTAAGGTACAACACCAAAGATAGGATGCATCAAGATTAAGTTAAACTTTGCTTTGTAACTGCAGCTCATAAAGATACCAAACAACCGAAGTACAATTTTATTGCATATTTCTTGGGAAAAAGGCAGTGGGAACCTGGTGATGTTCAGAAGCTCATGGGGCTGGATTACCCCAGCAACATGGACCAGGTTTGATTTTGCATGACTTGCTGGAGACTGGATATCAATTTCTTCTGCTCACCCATGTAGACCAACGAGCAACACATTGCTGGGTGAGTGAGTAGGTGCCAAGAGCTGTCACTAACGGACTCGCTGTCTGTAATTCCAAACTAGCAGAGACCACCACTCCTGGTAAATCTCAACCCCATTTAACTGCAATTCAACCCATGGAAAGCATGGTCAATCTTTAGCATGCATCTCATCATTGCTTATCAGAAGGGTGCTTGTAACTGTCAAAAAATAACTAAACCTGAATGTAACACCTTCTCAAAACCACCAGCCTCACCCCAGGAAAGGAGGAAAAAAGTTAAAAATCTAATGAAGGGTCAGTTCAAGTTGCTTCTCAAAGGAAGACATTGCAGAAAGGTGGAAAGCTTCCTCCCATGCTATAAACAAACTTTCAAAAGTCAACTAGTGACACTTTAGAGTCTTTACACTTATTTTGGATTATGTTCACTGCGTGTTAAATGCAAGCCCTGGGAGGGTCTGTCCTCCCCAGCAGCTGGGAGACAGGCTGCTGTTCTTACCTGACATTGTCATGCTTCTGGATGTAGATCTTATGAAACATCATATCTTCCTGTTTGGCATTAATGTCAGCTTTCATCTCCATGGCAACATGTCGAGGAAGTACAGAGAGCAGGAGACGCTCCTGTGGAGTCAGACAGATGAACCAATTAAAACACCTGCTGCCCAGTTAACAAACACACTTTGTTCCTTACTGGGGAGAAATGAGTCATCAGTTTGGTGAGACATGAGGACAACCAAATGAAATGGTCTCCATAAATCCAGCAGCTGATCCCCTAAAAAGTTATATGCATTTTTGTTCCAACCCCATAAGAATTTGATGATTTTAGAAGAAAAAAAAATTACTTTTCATCCTGGCTGCACTGGACTTGTGATTTGTGGTTGCCAATTGTTTCAAATGGAGGAGCCATGCAACTCAAAAACTGCCTGTGCATCATTCTTGGAAGGACTTTAAGAAATTATACTGTCTGACCTCTCACATTGCTTCCCCGTGAAGTCCTCCTTCACATAACACCAGGGGACTGATACCTAACACCCTTGCACATTATCTAAAACTCCTCCTTTTCCTATCTTATCATCTAAGCACATTTCCCCAACAGACACAAACCTGTTCTTAGCAGCTAAAAAGTCAATAGGAATGCCCTGGTAAAACTAGCCTGAAAAGTTAGCTCACCTGTGCAATGCACTATTGTATTTCTGAAACTGCTATTAGTGCCCAATTGCATTAGGAGCGGTAAACCCACTCCCTCACCTACAGGAGTATTTTCAATAACCACCTCTGTCATCGACAGCTCACATCTCTCCACCCTTACTTGGCACTTATTTACTGATAAAAGCTTTAGTTTTATCTTCATAACTGTATTTTGTAAGCTTTTCCATAGATAATTTTGCACGCCAGGCAAAAATTATTTACATGACAAAATGACGACTTTCTGGTAATTTTCCTAAAATCTCACACAAAAGCTTGTACTTGTTATTCTTCTAAATTTGGTGGCAATTCATGCAGAAGCCATAGGATTTAAGTCTGCAAGCAATATGTGACCCAGGGATCCATTTGTGTATTTCAGGAATCACACCTGAGAAATTCTGCCCAGACCTTTGTTTTATTCCCACTCACATCCCTCACAGATCAAAAGAAGTTTTTGCTTTGGCTAAAGCAGGTGGGGAGCATCTCCTTTGGGATCTGCTCCACTGTGGTGCAAGCTGTAGGCAGTGCTCTGGAATGGCTGAAAAATCCCAAAAGCTTGTGCCACTCTCATCTTTATTTTAGTTTACCTGCAGAGAGCGAAGGGAAGAAAAAGGCCTTCCTTCCTGATGACACAGACACGGTGTGGAGTAAATGAAGGCCCCTAACCTTATCTAACAGCTCATTAATTCTCAACAACACAAGGAACAGTAGGGCTCAAATACAGTCCTGACTAAGAGGGGTCAGCAATCCTGTACTAATTAATCACGTCACCAAATCTGTTTCCCATACTAAAGTTATAAGCACAGTCCTGGTTTCTGATTTCTAGTTTTAACTGAAAGCTCCTGATTATTTCTTCCCTTAAGGAGAGAGAGGAACTTCGGGCGAACCAGAGAAAGATGAATTCACTGGAAGTGTGCTCAGCATGCACTGGACATTTTATAGTCTGTGGCACTGCCCAGTATTTTCATTTTTTTCCCCTTCAATGTGGACCTTAAAGAGGTCTTGCCTTCAGTTTCTGAAGAGGTAGTAGTAATACTACAGAAGAATATGTGTTGGAGGGATTTCTATCTCCTCTCTGCTCAAAACTGCAGCAGCCCTGACAAGATACTTGTTTTTTTAAGTACTCTCACCTTCACTAGCTTCCTGCAGGTCCTAAAAATTACATATCCACTTTTTTTTTAAAGATCATGAATCATGCACATGTCCTCAGGCTTCTGTCAGCTATTAGTGTACTCCTTGAGCGCAAAAGCAAAACACATTTGTACGCTTTCCAGAGTAGCTGCTGTACACACCGTTGTCATTTGCATATTATAATAGGCATCCTCAAATGTGTGAAAGCTGCTATTTAACGTGTGATTTTAAACATCCTCTAAATAACTCGCAGAGCTTAATGGAAGGTTCAGGGGCACCCACAGGTTTGGAACATTCCCTGTAGGCGCCTAAGCATGCAGAGATGTTTTTTCTTACTTGCCTGCCAAATAGGGACACATTCAGGGACTTCTCTTGCTAGTACTGTAAGAGATTTTCACATACACCTCTGGGTAACTTTTGTTTGAGAGTCCCCACCTGTAACTCTACCTGGCACCATAGGCACTTGTCAGAATAAATCACCAATAATTTCAAATCACTTGAGATCTCCAGGACATGAACTAACAGTGCTCTGAACTATCACCTACTGGGGAATAAGATTGGCTTCTCAAGTGAAACAAATGCATGTAACACAACATCCCTTCATGTAGCAACTAATTAGGAAACTGAGCCACGTTACAAAAAACACTGTCTTTATTCTGGTTGTTGGGAGCATCACAGTCACTGAAAATAACCTCTGATGCTAACAGGTGTAACAAGTGCCTTTGTAAAACACAAGCCATGTAAAATACCTTCTAAACAACAAAATCCATGTTTTCTTTCAAACAGAACACAGAAATTAAAAAAAAAAAAAAGAAGAAAGACTAGAAAGTTCTTCAGCTCTCACTGTAAAATAACTTATTATGCACCAGCGGGATGACTGGGATTGCTGTTTTACAAGTATAACAAGGCAGCATTCAGACCTGATAAAAAAAAAACCAAGAGTAAATTCATATATAATTCTCACTTCAAAATAAGATGCAAGTATAGTTCCACTGAATTATACATTAATGCATCCCGAGGAGCATTAGTCTCTAGAATAGGCACAGATGAAAGAGTACAACACAGATCTACTCTATTTACATACATACACATAGATGTAATGTGGGCACACACATCCCTATGATGACTCTGTACTACATAGGAATTTTTGACTGTTTATGTCATACTGTCCCAAGATATTTACTACAAATATTTAATGTCTTATGACTATGAATTTCTTCTCAGGTTTAATAACCTGTGGTGAAAATACGTGATATAGAGATTAAAAAGAGAAGGAGGGAACAACTTTTCAGAGAGGAATCCTAGAAGTAAAACTCATCAGTCCTGATAACCTATCTCTTACTCAAATCCTAAGTATTTGCTCACTACTGATTTTGGAGAACACCTATTTTTTCATCCAAGAGTATTTATTTTGAGCAAGCAACAGTGATTCCTGTTAAGGCTCTGCCCTGGGTTATCTCAAATAATGAAAACACAAGAAATCTCTCCTGCATTGGGCATTCTGAATTTTTATTTATTTTCTTGATAATTTTGGGTGCTGGTAGATGCTTAATAAAGGAAAAGAAACATTTTTTTTGCCAGAGGTAATCTGCCTGCCTTTAACAGAGAATGGCACACAGGAGCACAATCAGATCTCCAGAAACAAGGAAGCAACCAGTGTTGGGCTGTGCAGTTGTCTTTCCCTCTGCTGTTTGGAGACTGGCTCTTTCAGATGTGGGCTGAGCTGCCCTTATCTGTGTCTGCTGTCACCTCATGATTAACTCAATACATTATGCATAGGGATGCATCTGAACTGAACTCGGAGATCAATGTCAGTGCAGGCTGTAGCAGCAAATAATCTCATAGGAATCCTCAGCTGTCAGAACCCACAGTTACTGCTGGAAATACTGGAGGGTACTTCTAAGTGACTGGCTTTGATTCATGTTTTTCTGATGTCCTAGCTTTCTTCTGTATCTTATAGTGTTTTTTGGGGAGGGAGAGAAGAAAAAGGCATAAATCTAAGGCATTTGTCAGGGCTTTATTTCATGAACTGCTTCTGTCACAGAAGCTCCTAAATCCAGAACAGCAAAAACATTTGAGCGATGCTGCTAAGGAAGTCTCTCAGCAGGGAAGACAGAGCTGTAATCAGTAAGTTAAATGGGGTACTCTCTTGGCTCAATCTTTTCCTCCATTTCAAGGCATGGAAGGAGGAGCAGCTGCTCATGTCGTCTTTTTGAAACTACATTCATTAAAAAGGATCCTTGAGCATACATCTTGTTTTCATACAGATACTATCAAAATGAAGCACGTGTACATATTTCACAGTAAGGGTTAAACAGCAAGTAAGGCAGCAAGAAGTACCTCATGAAACACTGCCAAGAGACAAATCCATAGATACAGATGGGCTGAGAAATGAGGGAAAATTAAACTGTGTTGCCACAGAGATGCAAAGACACTCCAGTTGATTCATTCCCTTGACCTCTTCCCCAAACCTACAATCAAGATCTGAGATATGACCCAAGGGACGAGGGGAAGCCCTGTTTCATGATTCATTTCACCTTGGACTGGACAGACGACTACGAGATGTAAGGCAGAGCAGAATAGTCAAGCTGCCCCACAGGTTTTTTGTATCTCATACCGAGGACACAAAATCTGTTGCAAGAGAAACCATGAATGAATTAGGGGAGCAGATAAGTTTGGTACCCTTGATGACTAGGCTGGATGCTGGCAGCAACAGGTCTTTTTATGCCAAAAAAAAAACCAACCAAAAAAACAAACAAACAAACAAACAAAACCAAACCAACCAAACAAACAAAAAAAAACAACAACAAAAGAAAAAGAAAAGAAATTGAAGCTGGTAATGAATCTTACTTTTTGAACAAATAAATTCACTTGAGGCCTAGAAGGTTTACAGAAGTGTGCAAGCAGTAGGAACCTTTGGAAAAGGTGGCCCTCTTTAGAGGAATCAAGAGACAGTGTGTTCTGTGGAACATTTTTTACCTCTCACTTGCCTTGCAGCTACAGTGGCTTTGCTGACAAATACACCACACTTTGACCTTGCAAAGAAGTCAGTCTGAAGCCTGGGTGTTGCATCTGCACTCAACACATGGCCTCAACGGTGGGTGCAAAAAAACTATGCAGACTCTCTGCATACTATGTAATTGTAATCCACGGAGCATAAACCACAGGATCTGTTGATGTCTGTGGAGAAGTCCATCAAGATATTGGGAAAGAAATATTGCCCTATACTCTGTCTCAAGCCTTTAAAAATCCTGCCTTCTACCATCAGCCTGTTCTTGCTTGGATTAGTCAAGAAGCAAGAGTCCCGCAAATCCCATCCAAAAGGAATAATTTGTATGCTAATTCTGCTTCAGCAATTCCATATTTTATTTCCCATTGTTGCTCTTACCTGCTGCTGGTTTTCCCTTTGTGAATGCAGCCGTGCTTGTATGCATTCCCTGGTCTCCTGGAAAGCCTGTCTTTGGGATACCTCTGCTGGGTAGTGGGTACACACGCCTACAATGTTTGTGCAGGAGAAGATCAGAACATTGGAGACCAACTGCAACAAAGAGAGAGAGAAAGAGACTTCATTACACTTTGGAAACCTGCCATCAGTTACAAAGCACCAGCCAGAACCCACCCCCTCCCTCAACTCCTTAATCCGAGCCATGTTTAAACCTGAAGCTCTTAATTCCAATGTATTTTACCTCTCTAGTCTTTAAAATATAAAACTTCAATATAAAGCCTCAAATATATGTACTTAACACCATGTGTTACTTCATTGGTAAAAAGTACACTTCCACTGGTAATTCTGTAATCTTCCTTTTGGTAATTTAGCATTTTGGAACAACTGTGACAAAAACCTATTTAAAAATGCATCATTGTTTTGTCAGCTAAGACTCAGCTAAGACTCATGCAGACAGATCTGACAGAGGAACACAAATATTTCCATGTTTGTGTATCTACATATCTGTCTTGAAAACATATTAGAGATACACTTGATCATTACTTTTAAAGAGTGCTTAAAATACTGAATGGAAAATGTTGGTATTCATGAGGTTTAAGAGCAACCGATTTTTTTTTTTTTTCATCTAGATCAACTCAAAATTTTATGTTACTAGATTAAAAAAAATAAAAAATGTTCTTTTACAGTTCTGTGAGCGTAACTACTGAAAGAGTTGTTAAGTCTGAAGCATATTAGAACTGGACAAGCATGCAGGAAAAGCTACATCATTCCTCTGCTTCCATAACTTTTCCTAGTGTTGCAATCTTTTTTCCCAAATATTTTTTAATAAAAAGGAAAAAAAAAAAATCCATGCCCATTGGTGGCATTTGGTCCATGTGAAATGTTCCAAACTGCTTCTGGTGGTATCATGTAAACATTTCCCTTGACAGAGGTCAGTCACAGTATAATTTCTTGAGAGTTGCACAAATCGTCCTGGATCTCCCTTTGAGGATGGACATCCTTCATCTCTTCTAGGGAGAAGACCTGCAAGATTCTTAAAAATAAGGATCTTTGGCCTATTCCCTAATGAGTCCACATATGCATTTTGCTTTTATTACTTTTTTACTGCAGAATTAATAAAAAGTAGTTTTCTGACCAGCCCATTCCCTGAAAATATGGGGCCAAGCTCTGAAGGGCAGGAGGGCAGCCCTCAAGCCCTGAGCTTACAGGGTGATCAGGACTCCCCAAACCAACTTAGTCACTGTGCAGGAGAGATGACTCCTATCAGTGTCAAACATGGGCAAATATCCCAAAGAGTAACAACCTTTCTGATCCCACTGGGATTACTCTAACTCTTGGACTATATCCACATGCTAAGGAGAGCAACAACTATTTTATTCATAGGTTTTAGGCAGAATAACCTCATCTTTCGGCCCAAAATAAGCAATACCTTAAGCTAGAGCCAGCTGAGGGACTCTACTCTCTGTGGATGGCTGCCAGTAGATGGCAACACTCCCAATTTCCCAAGCTCCTGCATTGAAGTGCTGCATTTGGTCTACATCCCCACAGCGAGTTCCCACAGTTATGTATCCTACACTACCGTACAACAACCTGCAGGTTATAGATACCCACTGGTGATTATCATCAGGGCCAGCTATTATGCATTTGCAGATAACTGTTTTCCAAGGAAGAAACTATTCCCATACCCTACAGAATGCTCCCTCCATCCAAAGAGTCCACATTTCAGAGAGACACAGAGCCATCAACGGTGCTGGTCATACACATGAACATGAAATAAGTTCTCATCCTGAATTCACACATTCCCTTCACAATTCTCATTCAGATCTTTCTAAGGTTGACTGAATCTTGCCAGACCCAAGGTCTGCCATCCCTCATCCCCAAGCTGATCAGACACCAGTCAAATTCCACCAAGATCCTTCCCTGTTTCACAGAATCACAGAATGTTAGGGGTTGGAAGGGACCTTGAAAGTTCATCGAGTCCAACCTCCCTGCCAGAGCAGGATCACCTAGAGCAGGTCACACAGGAATGTGCTCAGGTGGGTTTTAAATGCCTCCAGAGAAGGAGACTCCACAACTTCTCTGGGCAGCCTGTTCCAGTGCTCCGTCACCCTCACAGTGAAAAAGTTTTTCCTAATGTTTTTGTGGAACCTCCTGTGTTCCAGTTTACATCCACTGCCCTATGTCCTATCACTGCACATCACTGAGAAGAGCCTGGCTCTGTCCTCCTGACACTCACCCTTTACATATTTATAAACATTAGTGAGGTCACCCCTCAGTCTCCTCTTCTCCAAGCTAAAGAGACCCAGCTCCCTCAGCCTTTCCTCGGAAGGAAGGAACCTCTAACTAACCCAGCACTAACCCAGTGCTACATCCAATGGGCATTTGAGTGTATTTTTTTCTGATAATGATAATTTTTAAAGATGAAAAATCCCCCCAGAGTATATTTATATATAAAAAAATCACTAGTGATTACTCTAATAAGGAAACAGCTTAAAAAGAGAGCAGAAATAGAGTTTCCCTGGGAGTTACTCTGATTCCTGCTCCATGACTGTGCTGATTGCAACTCCCTGCCTGTGAATAACACTTCTACAAGTACAATACAGTTACTACAGGCTCAAAGGAGTTAACACTAAAGAGTATCTTTTGCATGGCCAGATTACAGCAAGGCTCCCAAATCCTCTCTACTAGAGCAATTCAGTTGTGCAGTAAGTGGAAAATTTGTCAAGGCATATAAAACAACCTAAGCATTCATTATATAGCTCAAATGGATAAAACAGAGAGCACAGGAGATTTTAAGGAAATACGCAGTTTTATTTTTTAATCCCAACAATCTGAGACTTCCTTTTAGTTACAGACAATAGCAGAAACTCAAACTCCCCAAAGCAGTGACATAACTCTTGCACCAAGAACAGGGAGACATGGTTTGGATCGCACACAACAGAACAGGAGTTAATCGAGCGGGAAAGAGGAACACCTCAGTCCTGAAAACAAGCTGCCAACAACATCTCCCCCCAGTTGGGCCCACCCTTTAAGACTCCATTGTCATGATGCCTTAAATAGCCAAGCTGTACCGTTCAAGACACATGATTCATGTTGTGCATCAAAACCAGCACAGTCAAAGGGGAGTACAAAGACATCAGCAGACTAGACGTTATTGATAACATTTGCGGAATGCAAAGCAATTCAACTTTTCAGCACTGACTGATGTCATTTTACACAAACCCAAGGGACTTCACAGACTGATTTACAAGGCAGACCCAGATGACCATGCTTTATCACATAGGAATAAAAACTGTACTGCAATGCAATTTTTAAGTAGCAGGGGACAGACATCCATATTTATTCTGTTAAGCAAAAGCTCATTTAATTCACAGTATGGCATCTTTGCAACACCCTGAAACATAAGGGGAGAAATTACAGTGTAATGGTGAGAGTATCAAAGATGTGCAGCTATTTAAAACTGAAGCTCCTACTATTTGCAGCAATGCTTGTTATGTGAGCAAGAGCTTTTTGTTCAATATCTGTTCACAGTCATTTTCTTTACAGGTGTTTTAAAATCTATGAAAACAAACAAAACAAAACAAAAAAAGGTTTCTAATCTCTTTTTTCTTTCACCATTGTCTGTCTTGATAAAGTAAATTTATATCTTGTTTGCCAAATGGTACTACTTGCTTATCAGCTTCCTTGCCATTTTGCTATGGTAACCAGCTTCAGTCCCAGGAGGAAAGAGATGATGTAGATATTAAAAAACTGATTCCCTAAGCTCCATGGCCTGAAAAGTAAAAACATATTACGGCAACTATTTCAGACAATCTGTGCGTGAAGAGCTGTTCAAGGCAATGGGAAAATATAGTTGCCTATTTTATAGCTGCTTTCCTTCCCCTGCCTAGCTAGAGAATTAGACTAAGATCCCTCCCCTTCTGATTTTAGAAACTTGTATTCTATAAAATACTATTTCAGCTACATATAATTCCTAGACAAGCTATTAAACCTTCCTGCAGTATTATTGTATTTGAGTATTTAATAAACTAATGTTTACTCTCACTGAATCTGTGTGTGGCAGAGAAATACTATTATCCTGATGTTACCAAGGCTGAGGTCTTTAAAGGTAATTCAGTACTGAAGAAAAAGCTATGTACTATGAACGAATTGCAAAACCCACTGCAACTTCTTAGTTACACTGAAATAATGGGTCGCTCAATCTCAAACAAAACAGACCAGACAGTTTCCAGTCACTTTGATTTCATCGCACAAACAGAGTACTGCAAAACTTTTGTTGAATCTTTCTCAGGAAACTGTTCTCAATATTTTTTCCCTTGGTGACTGAAGGAAAAAAGATGGAAACAGTTTAGTTCCATATGTTCTAGGAGTTATGAAAACCTAGCATTACAAAATCAAAATTGAGAGCTAAATTTGGCCTGACACTATTGTTACAAAATTGATGTTTTGGGTGTTTCAGGCCAGGCTGAGGAAGAACCAGGATGGCTCAGTGACCAGGGGAGAGCCTCCAGACCACCACAAGCCAAAAAAAGCACCAGCTTGCAACAATATTACCATGCTTCTCCCTGCTGTGTTTCTATTCGATTATTCTTCAAAGACCAGATGCTATTCAATATGTAATTAAGAGACAACAACACCCTTAAGAGAGACAGCGCTGAGATAAGTTTTCTTAGCTCCCTACCTCTGACAGAGCAAACAAGGCTGGCTACTGACATGCGAAGGTGGGCCATGGTGCTTGGAATATCACTGCTTATTATAAAAATCACCGCTTCTGTTTCTTTCCAAGTTACTCTGCTTTACTCCACTTCTCTTGCAGATGCTCAGGGTTATTTCTGTTCTGAGATCACTGGACTAGGATATTCCCTGTTAGCTTCCAACAGGACTAATCAGTGTTTTCTTTTTCTATTTATTTTATGTTGAAATCAAAATATGGTTTTGATATTTTCATGAAGTCTCCTCCTGAAAACAACTATATCTTACGCTTTTACTGTGAGTGAAACTATCACAAGGCAAAGGAAAGCACATACGTGGAGATTAAAGTCATGCAAAACAATCTAGATCAAACAACAATGTATTTCTTCTTTCCAGAGTGTGACTCTGCCTCTGCATTCATACTCATCTAGTGGTAAATTTTCTGCTAAATTGATTAGCAGTGCAGCAGCTATGCCAACAGAAGATAACAACTGAGTTTCTAGACACATTTCTAGTGGTTGTATACTGAATTAACAAACTGGTCCAATTATTCATTGCAGGGGCAGACACTGATTTTAGCCTTACTTTTGAGAGTTCTTTTTTTAACCATGAAAAATTATTGTAAGATCTTTAATATAAGAACAAAATTTGATGGACTACAAAAACTCTAACTCTCCAAGATATTTGTACTGCACCTATGCATGCAGTACAAGTATGCATATACTCTAAAGATAAAAAGCACAAACATTATGAAAAAATATTGTTGTTATAAGGTATAGCTGGTGCTTTTTAAAACACTTTCCCTGAACACCAATTAACCCTCTATTCCCTCTTTATATGGTACTATCTAATAAAAAAATTGGAGCAGTTACAGAGCCAAAGGCATAATGAAAATTAAAACGAAAAACAACATCATCTGGCTCCAAGATCAAATTACTCATGTGTTTGTGCTGTCTATACAACAACATCTTTCATTTCCCAGAGGTATAGTGAGCAGAGTACTATGATAGTGAAAACTTGTAGATAATGGTAGAAAGATAATTAAACAGTTAAAGTCATATGGTCTTTCTCCCAGTGTTTGGCCAGTAGTGAACAGGGTAACTAGTAGTGAAGAAATTAGAAGTTTCTTTATTTTAAATGTGACAAGTATTTTTACTAAGTACTTGAAAAAACTGCAATGACAAAAGATTAAATCAATACCCCAGAATTTAAGAACCAGTTTTCTGAAATTGCTATATGATGCCTTCCCTCTCTGCTCTGCTGACTCTGTGCAGCAACCACTTCCTTGGATTTCAAGCAGAAAATAAAACTGGTTACAGCCACTATCTTCCAAAGACTACTCTAAGTGCACTTTAAGCTTAAGCAATTTAGACAATGACTTTAGTTAAGCAAATTAAGCAAAACTCTGACATTCCGTCAAAATCAGCTGTTCTGCAAATGACTGTAAGCATGATTGAATTGTCTTCATGCCAATTCCACCTGCTCATGTACTCCTGAGGTGGGAGGAGCTGTTCAGGTAAGAAGATACAAGAGGTGTTAATTTAAAAGGTGTTAATAGAAAACATTGTAATTGAATAGAAGTTGGATTAAGAAGTCTGGTTATGCATTTGAGATTCTCCGCAATGCCTCTAAAGCTAAAGGAAACTCTAATCCGGGAGGAAAAAAAGTTGAGAAATGTGCTTGATGCATCTTTTATATCCTGTTTCCTTCTCTATCTGGTGAAAGGGATGCAAGGGAAGGAAGCCAAATGCTAAGGTTTTCTATCAGGCCCTCTTAAAATTAGTCCAATACGCCGAAACACACAGAGAACTCCATTTAATGTACGCTCACTCAACGAACAAATACGGATGCTGATTTGACCTGGAGGATCCCAGTTCTTCAGTCACACCTCCATGGCTTCCTCTACCTAATTTCCCCATCCTCCTGGCAAGGTGTGCTCTGCCTTTTCCAACAGCCTACACGCTGACAGCAAACACACTTCACTGAGAAATACATTCCCAAGACCTGTGGTTACTTTCAGTGGCTATGAGAAAAAAATATCTGTGCTAAATAAGCAAAATCATGAAGATCAACACCCCTCTGCTTCCCCTCCATCACAGAGCTTCTTGATCCTCAGTGTTTCTGGAAATATTTCTAGGACCCCTGGACTCAGATAGAGAAAACGTATCACCCCTTATCTTTCAGACATTTAAGCATAGGCGTCACCTCTAGGTCACTGGGAAAACAAAAATATTTATCTAGTTACATGAAAGTCTTATTTATCTGGGAAAAATATGTTCTCAAATTGCACAGCAGGCAGGAATAAGTGCTCTAAATATGGTCTGTAAGATATAAAAATTGTTATTTCCCAAGCATTTAGAATGTGTGTTTTTGGGAGGTGGTGAGTTAGGATGGTTTTGTTTGTTTGTGTGGGAAGAAATGTAAAATTGGAGAAAGAATGGAATACAGATGGATGCTTTGGTTTTGATTTAAAGACCTCCTTTCTTCTACTGCTGAATTTCAAATCAAGCAGGGGAAGCTTGCTCCTCCCTATTAACATCCCCATCCCAACATATATTTTTAATACACTAAAAACTTACCAAGCACCACCAGCAAAATCTGAACTTGAACTGAAGCAATGGCTTGTATCAGATGAGCTCAAGGACCAGCATATGTAGCAGACAGCAATGACTGTGTACAGCCACCACTAATCATACAAGTCAATCTATAAGGGATCTGACTGGATCACAACTGAATACTCCCCTTTAAAAGCTGATTTGCAGTTTTGCCAGCTACTGCAGTAAGCTAAGCTTACTTCTGAATGAGAGAGGCTGCACAAAAGTCTGAGATTCATTGTTGTATCTTATTATCTGGCTGCTTGAGCAGTTGAGCATACTTTTCTCTAAACAGATTTAGTTTCAACAACACAAAACCTATCAGTAGGCAAATTCCCAAATTTTAACTGAGCACAATGGACAGCTTGACAGCACATTCCTTGGCCTTCAGCTTCATCACACTGAATTCCAAAGGTCTACAGTAATACAGTAAAGATTTTACAGAAAAGCTCTAAAAGACTTCAGAAATTTTTATAAAGACAAGTGTGAGACAACCGAATGACAATGATTATGACTGGTGCTGTTGATAACACAAATTGCACTCCCCAGTTTAGCCTGCCTTTACTTCATTATACACAGCCCCTCTTCTCTCTGCCTTCAGAGCTGCACTACTTCATTCCTCATGCATCTTCCATCCAGTTTCTTTATATGGTTAACTCTTGTTGTTATCCACCCTGGACTTTCTTCTCAGCTCCCCAGTCTTTCTGTCAAATGCATGCACCAACTCATGGCCTCAGGGTTCCCCGATGAATATAGAAACCAAATTAATATTTTTAAATTAGCCAAGACGAACCTTGTTCTTTTTTGAGAGCTCCAACAATTTGCTGGGTCTGTTACTACATGAGCGTTTCCCAGTGTATGTTACAGTGCGAGTTTGCAATGGCTTTGCAGTATCTGAAGGAAAACATTTTAAGTTATACTTTCGAGGCATGTGTATGTGTCCCATACCACAAGACTGCATCATTAATTTCTGTACACATTATGAAATGGCAGGAAGCCGGATTCTTGAATCAAGATATGCTATAGCTGAAGGTTATTTTTGCTGGGATCTTAAACCTGCTTTTTCTCACTGCTAAATGTGTGAGATGAATATACTGAAAATATTGGCATTATGATGCTGTAAAAATTCAAATGTTTAATAGAAACAAATAAATCAACCGCACTTTGGTGGAGATTCACAGTTTGGAAGAGTCTTTGAATTCTGACAATTGAAATAAGCTGGGTCTGCTGAGAATTGTGAAGGATATAAAGGAAATAAATCCAAATTTCTCTAGCCAGTGGAAAATTTTTAGTCTGTAATTGAGCATGTACTTTTATTCTCCCAAAGATCGTTACCAGAGATTATGCAGCTGAATAGGTTTTCTGAGGTGAATTAAAAATAGACCTAATATCTTACTAACCTCCCCAAGAGGATACTGTACACCACAGAACCGGACTTTGAAAAACAGTAAATTACGAATATTTCAAGTAACCTAATCTGAAGAAGATAGACAGAAAAAAATAGGGAATACTTATTTTCAGATTTTTTTGTCATATGACAAGAGAGCAAAGGGCCTAAGAGACCTCATGGACCATACAGTTCATTCCCCATTTGCCTCTTAAAAAGCTGTTGTATCCAAAAATTGATTCAACAATTCTGTTGAAGTTTAGAGGGCACTGAATAGCAATACTTGCTTTTGTTATATTATATATAGTATTTCTCTTAATATATCCCAAAGAGACACTTAACCTTTCCTGGAATGGACAATATTGATCGTAAACAAATCAGCTTGCAATCTGCTTCCCTTGTCATCACCCTCTGTTGTATCTCTGCTTAAATATTCAGCCATAGCATTAGATGTTTCATTTCCAACAATACAGTGTCTGTGCACTTGGCCTTCCTTAGTAAGCCTTTCGCAAATCAACACTTGTACTATGTAGAGATTTATTAGTATACTCCAAAACAAAATGAGTTCATGAAAAATACTTCAAATGTGAAAGATAACTGGATAAATGATTGCTTCAAGAGGAAAAAAAGTAGCTGAGAGAGGTTTTGCTATCTACTGAAAATGAGGTACAGTTATTGCCTTTATGTCTGGTAAATGAAAGCCACATAAAAACAAATACAGAATTTATCACGAGATAATAATAAGAAGAAATGGTACAAAGCAGTGTAAAATCTTTCAGTATGTGATCAGATCCAAGACTGTGTTTTGAAATCACAGACAGGTTCTTTGCCATAATGTGATAGCATTTGTCGGTCTACATCCAATAGGGAGCTCCTAAGCTGCTTTTGATAGGATAAAGATATTGGATCCTGTTCTCTATTCTTATCAGTTTAACACTATCAACTTAAGACAGCTAGAACTAGAGAAAATTATTAATTATATCTCTAAGATCTTATCTCATCAAACACTTCTTAGTGCTTTATGATAATCAGTCCTAAGCAAATACGAGATATGACTTCAAAGGCAAAGCAGGTGGTCTTTGACAGATAGCAGTGATAGCTGATAGATCATCTGGTGCACAGATGCTCTAATACCCATTCTGCTGCAGAGGTGGTAAAATAACAGTAAGCAGAAGAAACTGTGAAAGGATGGTGAAAGTCAAAATTCTAGATATGCAAAGCAGATCCGGGAGAATACAGAAACAGAACGGACTAGACTAGAACAAGAGACTTAAATGGGTCTTTTCTGCCACTGACTTCCTTCATCTACTGAGATCTCCAAGGCAGTCTTTAAGACTAACTGCTCTTTTGAGAACATCAAATACCTTTGCTAAACAGAGTAGAAAAGTTTTGCAAAATGGTTCCATCAGAAGTTACAGGATATGCTCATGTAACTCTTAAAAGACAAGCCACAAAATACACTGACTCAGATGTATCTTGTTTGCTTATGAATAAAAAAAGAATAAAATATCTCCAAATCCTATTCCTTTTAAGAAACTATGTCAGAAATTTGTAGCAGAAATCAACTGATAAAATCAACTATTTCAACAACCTGAGACCGAGCCATTGGCATAATGCCAGGCATCACATAGGCAACACAAAATCCACCAACTATGGCTAAGTTTGTCCAATACTTTTGTTATTACCAGAACCGGGGCAGAAATTTCTCATGTCGTTACCTATCAGTTCTCCTGTTGCATTCATGTTTACCTGGAAAGTTCACAATATCTACGTAGTTTTGGAAAACACACTCTCACACAAAAAAGGGCAGGAGTGGTGGGGGGTAGAGAAAGAAGAGAGAGTTTGGTGGAACCTCAGAAGGGCCAGAATCCAAGCCAAATGGAAGAGAAGAGGGAAATGGACATGGAGAAGCAGAGATCAGAACAGAGGACCAGGATTAGTAAGTTATGGGCAGAGAAGCACACACATCTGCTCTTTCTCTGGAATCATTGCACATTTCCTTCTTACGGAATCTGCAATCAAACCTTTTTTTCCCCCTTAAAAATAACTTCTGCTCAGTAACAAAGTACATGTACAGTCCCTTCACCTGACAGGTCCGCAAAGAACCAAATGTTCGCTGTTGCTACATCTTGCTGGCAGAGAATATAAGTATTAAGCACTGTGTTTGTCCTGGGATTACCTTAAACAAGGGAAGTGAACTGAGGCTACAGAGGCCACCTTATTGCTGAATGATGTTCTTCAGCTCAGAGGCAAGTTTTTATCATCTTCAAACAAGGCTCAGTAGACAATGTGTCACATTTCCTAGCATGAGTGTCCAACTAAACAGATTCAGTTCGCCCTTAAAATATAATTTTACAGTGTAATATTTCTATATCTGATTATCAAAACTGAACAGATCAGGAAGAACTATCTTACAAATGGCTGCTTAATTAGTTCAGAGCAAGCTGAAGTAGTCAGAAAACCAGCACCAAATTTTACTGGACTTTCAATATATATTTGATACAAGTGAACATCCAGGACTTGGACTCCACGGAGCATATTTACCTTCTCCACTATTTCCTACCACTACAGATGGGTCAGATGCTAACATCTAATCAGGATTTCATCCAACTATGCACACATCAGGTCTAAGCAACAGGAATTAAAATCACAGAATCATAGATTCAAGTAGGTGCTTCAAGTTATCTAGACACAATAATTAAGGAAGGGAATTAGAGATTGACAACAACAGAAAAATTAAAACAAGATTGAGCTACTTCCCATGTCTTTCTTAATTGAACAAATGTGATCAAGGTGATTTCTTGTGGGAGGGGAAGCGGTGGGAAAGGAAGACCTAAAGAGTACATCATCCTAAATCTGTCATCCTATATACTATCATAAAAGCTGCTAGAAGTGGAAGTCAATGTAACTGACAGTGAATAGTAAAGAAACCTGGTTGATCATAAAGTACCTCTTAGCAAGCATTCCTTCTCAGCTCTGATCCTGCTTCTCAGTTTGAGTTCCTAATATCCGCTCCAGCAAAGGAACAGAAGATGCACCTGGCAGTAATAGCTTTCACTTTAGGGAGAAAAAGGTCATCCCTTGGTCTGAATGCAGGTAAAAAAATGTGCTCAAGTACACTGATTCCTAGAGCAGTCAAAGATCCCCAACATCGAAAATCATCTTATTAACCTGAACATCTTATAACATCTTATTAATCTTAGTAACCCTGTGCCATGGCATCTCAATTTTCCCCAGCTCTGCAGAACTGCCTCAGTCCAACTACAGTTAAATTGCACCCAGCGGGTGTTCAGTCGAGCCCCTTTATAGCTACCGTCTGTAACAGCTGTAGCAGACAACACACACTTCTTCATGCTAGCTTATGATCAAAAAGACAGGTAGTCTACATCTCTGCTCATCTAAGTATGTAGGCTCTCTATTTCTATACTCCAGTGTTCATTGATATAGTTTCTACAATAATCCATCACCGGGAAGCACAAAGCAATTAAATATCTTTAGTCCCTCTAAACTATTTCCAGTTTCACCATGCCCAGCATCTGAACACTTGAAAGAGGACAAAAGATAGGAAGCACAGCAAGGAGATGGGTAATGTGAGAACACGCCCTATTCATGAGGAAGGCTTTAGGCAAGCAGCAAGTGTTCCCAGACTACTACCACTTTCGCCTCTGTCCTTAATACATACCATGGGCATGTGCGTAACATTTTTCAGTGACCACACCTGACATCTGCTCATTGTACAGAAATCACCACTGATCAAGGAACTAACGTTGCTTCTAAACTTTGCTGTGGCTTGAAGCCAGGCTGGTCTGAGAGGATCCCAAGGATACAAGGCATTGACAGAGCTCCTCCATTACAACTTCCAATTCCCCAGAAGGGATGGTTCAAAGAATTTACAGGAAGGCCTGTTCCCCTCCTCCAAGGAAGGAAGTTGAATTATTCAACTCCAAGATTGAATTCTTGCAACTACTTGCCCAAGGGAGGCTGGATGCCCTTCCTCCCATGGAGAGAAGCTCTGATTGCAGAACTTCCCTGCTGAGTCAAAAATAGTCTTGGTTTCAGCTCATGAATTTCATCCCAAAGCCCCACCAGCTTTTAAGAAAGGCCAAATTCTGCTATTGTTCCATCAGCACAACCCAAGCAAGAACAATTAGACATTGACTCCTACTGTTCATATCTGTGACACTGGTCAGCTCCACAAGACTACTACGTCAGATCTTCTCAAGGAAGGGCAAAAAGAACCTTCAGCACTGAGCAGCGTATAATTGACAGATGTGTTGTCAGTATGTGCTATCATTTTCCCCACAGTAGGATTGCTATATGGTTCTTCAGAGAAACAGCAAACATTTGATTAATTCTCTCTCTCTTTTACCTCATGTAGTCAAGCAGTTTGTGGCAAGACTCATCAAATATTGATACCGTCACAAGTACTTTATTCACCCAGAACAGAATTTATTTAATCATTGAGCCTATCCCCACTATTTTTTATTACAATTTTTTTTTTTACAATTATCACAGGGGTTTTTATCTTTTAAAGAAATCATTATGTTTCTGAAAGCATCATTTTTTTCATATGTTCCCCCTTTCACTACAGCCTGCTCTGATCTGTAGGCCTCAACAACACTTTTTTTTTACCCACCTGAATGAACATAATTCTAGTCCTTTTCTATTTGGCAAGGCATAGAGAAAATGGAGTTCCAGTCTGGACCTCTAGGATTAAGATTCAGCCAGGATTTTAACACTTCTAGGAGGCTTTCTACTCACTAGATATTGTTAGACCAGGTCCCCTTCTATTTTTGTTTTGGTAAATCAGTCCTTCCTCTCTGCCATTTGGCTATTACCTCCTTTTCTTGGTGTGTGCATCCCAGAACACATTTTTAATCGCTCTACAAATGCACAATTTAAAATCGTATTGCACATTTTCAAGGTACGCACATTGGAAATATTCTCCAGATCCTGTGCTGCAGGACTCCGTCACTAATTATTTTAAGCAGCATGAAGTGATAGGAAGGTCAAATGCAAATTCACCAGGAGATTAAAAAAATTGCTTTTTTCTCCTGGCCCCAGAGGGAAATCAATTTTTGTCATTTGTGCCCACACACTCTAAGATTTTCAGGTGTATAGCTGTCACCAGTTTATTAAAATGCTTCAGTAAGGTGGTTTTAGGAGATGAAATTCTGTATCTGTATAAATGGTTCAATTTCTAAAAGCAGTTTAAATAAATGAGCTCCTCCTACAGTAAAGCACAGTCGTTGGGCACCCAAAATCAAATGTAAATCATGTGTTTTTTACAATCTCAGAAAATCTTAATTCTTGTTTCCCTGCATGTTCTGGCCAAGCAATTATATCCTGAATTTCAGTGGAGACAGACACTGAGAGGTATTAACAAACACAGTAAGGGTCACTGTTCAGAAGTGGAGAAGCTGTTGATTTTATTTCCCACTGGAATCTACTGGGAATAAATGAACTGCAGGATTCCAGAAGAACAGCTTGTTCTCCAGGCTTTGCTCTGTTTAAACAGGAAAAACATAAGTTACTAAAATACATACACAGAGCATAAGGACTGGAAACAGGCTGTGAGGTCTTTTGCTCTCAGAATGACAAGAACAACTCCAGACTAGTGCTGGCCATAGCAAATGACTTTACTCTTCTTACTGCTTTACTGCTTTTTGATATTATCCTTACTATTAGCGGCGGCATGTCAGTATTGCTGTCCACACTGCTTCCATCATCATACTGTCAGAGACTGCCCATATCACAGACATTTCCATTCAAACCAAGCCTTTATTTGCTCCAGCAAGGAAGCTAACAACTGAATAAATAAAGGGTGGCAGTTCACTTTAAACAAGATTAGTCTTTCAAACCAGCACAAAAATCATCATGTATCATTACCTCTGCTAGACAGGCAAAACCCCAATCCTGGTACGTCAGAGAAAGATCCTTCAATAAATCTTGCATCAGACCAATCTATCAATAGAACAACCCACACAATATTCCTCCAAAATCCCATTATGTTGGTACTGACTCTTCAGCATGAAAGTTAATGATTTTGCTATCCGAAATGCAACATGTAAGTAGGAGAGGATGAAGCCCTGATCTTAAGCAGTCTTCCTGGTACTACCTGCTACAATCTCTCTCCTATCTCCAAAGTCTAGATTTAGTTTCTGATTTTAGCTGTAGCAAGGATAGAGTTAATTTTGTATCATCAGAAACTGCACTAACAAGTGTTACATGATTTTCTACTTGATCATTAACCTGTCAAATTCAGCATAATAAACCCTTCACCAGTTAAAGGAAATACAAAAGACTTGTCACAGAAAAAATTTTAAGAACATGACAATCATGTATAAATTAAAAAAAAAAAAGGCAATGCTACTTTCTGCAGATGGATCCGCAAGAAATAATTTTCCACCTTCACACAGTAAAAGCAACTGCTTCTGCAAGAAGTTTTATTCTTTTTAAAGATTTCTTTAAACTTTCTGAGCTTTTAGTCTTGCAAAGAGCTCATCTGAATCACAGAGTTACTCAAAATGACATTTTAATGCTTTTCAGGAACTAGGCAATGGTCTGGTATACATTAAGTTTATAATCTATATTTCCTTGCAGTTTATCACAACCTAATAGAACTATGTCAACAAGTATTAAGGAGGAAGAGCTAACAGTAATTTTCCAGCCACATTATGCCAGCTCTCAAATGTCAAACTTTTACTACCAGTGCACAGACCCGCGGAGCCTGCAGAGGCAGTGTGTTGAGTATACTGCAACCTAAGCTGTAAGCAAGTTACTGCTGGGCAATTTTCTGATTCAGTGTTCAAATGCAAAAGATAATTCCAGGATCTCCACAAGTAGTAGGACAGCATTCCAGGTACTGTCTGCACTCCTGAATTTGGAAACATCTCCACTATCAGATAAAGAGCCTTTTATAAGCAGTACCAAGTTAATGATTTTCTCCAAGTGTGAAGAGAGCCACAAAATAGAGATCCTTAAGTGGTAGTACATTGAAAAACAAAGGGTATAATTTTGTGGGAGGAATTTTAGTGTAACTGTTTGTCCCTCACTCAGTTGTTTCTTCTGGGGGATAGCTCCACTAGCTATAGATTTCCTAGAAAGGGGGCCAGGAGGCCAGGCAGGGGTTTCAGGCTTCAGGGTCTATCTGAGCACTCATCCAATCAGTGCCTGTTAAACAAAATCTCCATAGTCTTTTACCAATACCCTCTGCTGCCAAGGGATTTAGCACAGCAGTCATGCTGAACCACCTGACTGAAACAGTGAGGTTTGGGACCCTGCTGCAGCAATGATTTTTCCAGTGCCCCAAACACTTTCTCAAGAGATAGACATGTGCCATAATAAAGGTCATTCCTCGGGACTTAAGAGGAGGGGGTCTTCAAGGCTATCTCAGAAGGATTCCTCTTTTCCTCATTTTGAATAACTGATAAACCAAGCCCTTTGGGTATTCAAGCAAAAGAGGACTTCTGGTTACAGATTGAGGATTCCCACTAAACCATCTTTATACAGCCAACAATTTCACTGGTGAAGTGAGCAGACAATACCTATGGTGGCCCTGTCTGACAGCGATGGACAACTGTCCTTTCTCATTCACTCCTTCACTCACAGCCCTGCTTGATTTATTTGTAGCAGCAATACGTTAATGTTATCTGACAGCTACTGTTAAAGTGTCACAAGCGTGTGGATGCAATTACGCAGATGCTGAAGGGTATCTGCTGCAGGCCACTATCTTCCAAGGCACAGAAAGCAAGGGGACAGAGAGGAAATGCCTGCAAGACAGAAATCTTCTACTATTCTCTACTGCTCTCCTTCAGAGGGAAACCTGACAGATAGGCAAAAAAACTAAAGAGGGTCAAGGCATGCAGATGACACAGCAATGTTTAGAAAAAATGAATGCCGCAAGTTTTCCTACCTGTGTCCCGATAGTCAAAAACTCAGCAAAACCAAACCTAAACCACATCACCCAAAGGGCACCATCCCACTTATGTACCCAGCACAAGAAGCTAGGCAGACTGCTGATGTCTGGGTGATAATGGTCTGTCAGAATTTTAGGAGACATAGAAAAAATTTTCTTCTTAGGCTTGTCTCTTTACAGCAGTGTACAAGTGTGGTGATAAAACGGCATATGTTTGGTTGACAACATTTCCTGCCTTCATGACCCCTCAAGTACTTACAGTTCTATTATTATATCACCCTTGAAAATAAGGGATGGTACCCTCATGTCTCATATATACAGAGAGAGCAAACAATTTGTCCAAGGTCACAGAAAAAAAAAAAAAAGAAGAGGCAAAGCCAGGTTTTGCATACAGATTTCTTAAGCACCAGATTGCTCAATACTGTAACAAAAGCATTCACCAACTTCTCTGTCTCAACCTCTGCAAGAACAGCTATACAGGAAGAACCAGGCAAAATATTCTTGCTACATCACTTGAAGTCAGTAATGCTAAAGAATGTGCCTTAACCATATATTCTATTCTATGAACCCTTGAGAAGGAAAGTGATTCCAGGTCCATAACTCATGAAGGGCTGGAAACGTTTGACAGCTGTAAAAATCTCACATAATGAAAAATAAAGCCACTGTGATATAAAGAACAACCTCATAAAAGAACAAGAAAATTATTTCTGTTCTGCATGTGACAGAGCTTTCCATCTGCAAGTACGAGGACATGTAGGAACCTCGATGGCTCTTTTTCATGGTCTCAGTGAAACCATAAAGCAGTTTATCCTCAGTATCCAAAGGACTACGGATGAGAATGATCACTGCAATAATCACTGAGATCCAATGCAATAGCTAATATGGTAAAACTCCGTGAATTTTTCAAGGAACTGTGAAAATAGTCTCCAGAAAGACAATCTGAGATGCTGTTTGTCAGCTTATCTTCCACACAATGACAAATCTTATAAGACATCAGTTCTAGTAATAAAATTATGTCCTCTCTTTCTCTACTTTAAAAAGTTTCCACTGAAACACACTGCTTTCTATCACACACATAAATAAATAAATAATCGAGTCTGTGCTTGAGTTGACCAAGTCAGCTGATGTGGCCTACTCACCACACAGTGTAGCAACACCGATAATCAGGCAGGGAGTACAAAACAAGGATGAAAAAGGTGCTGCTCAGTATTTATGGTGCTTCTACCACCAGTTTGATGCAGTATGCTGAAGATTCCAACGTGCAGCGTGTACTGAATGTAACTGGAAAGGTAATTCCAATTTCTCACGTCAGAGTAGTACGCTTAAACTTCTCCCAGCGAGACACAGGTGAAACAGAAGTTTTGGAAAACAGTTAGAACAAGCCAAAAGGGCGATCCAAAACATTACTCAGGAGTCTAGTGCCCGTGTTGGCAGCAGCCTCTGCAGAAGCATAGCAGGGAACTATATCCTCCTGGAAAAAAACCCATGGCGTGGCACATTTCCCTTCGCCACTGCCATCGCTGTCCCAGCGCGGTCCGCAGGCCAGCTGACGCTCCCAGGATCAACAGGGAAACAAGCTGTAACCTATTAATTGCTTAATCTACCTTCTCTCCTTCCAATGTCAATATGCTTAAAAAAAAATGATGGGTCAAATTTGCACAAGTATTTAGGCCAGATGTGCAGATAAGCAGCTAAACTATTTAAACATACATTAAATCGCATTAAGTGCCTATCTGCACCTTTTTAAACTGAGCTTCTTTCCCTTTATCAGATTCATAGTAATTTAATAGGATCTGATTAGAAATGAAGGTCTCCAGGGCCAACACAAAGTTTACTTCAGTTCAAGACACAAAGTGAGCCACAAACTACTTGTTGCTGTGTGAGCAGAGACCCTGTGTGTGAAGAGAGACGCCAGGCAAGTAAACCAGGGAGGTCAGGAGACTTGTGTCATGTGGGACACAAATTCTGAGTGCCGAGCTCTGCAGAGAAGCAGAAGATGAGGCTGTTGACAGCTACGTTATGTGCTGCAGCCCACTGCATTTCAAGCTGTGCCTTGGCTTCAAGTCCCCCTAAGGGGAGAGAAGTGCGCTAAAAACAAAGGCCAAATAAAACAGGCTTTAATTCTCAGTCATTAAAACGCCAGCTGCAAATATAACTGAAGCATGTTTCTTTTTAAAGAAACAACACAACACTTTCTCCCTCTAGCCCTGTTGACTTCAAAGGCTTCAAAAGTAACCTGATGCCACGACTAGAGGCAAAGCTGTCATTAAGTGCAGCCTCCTGTAGTCACAGAGCTTTTGAGGTCCCAAATTCTGTTTAGATACTTTACCTTCAAATGAATTGAAACAATAGAAAGAAATAAGAGAAATAACATGGGATGCTGTTTCCAACATAGCTGTCTGAATGCCTGCATTTATGACAAGAGCTGTGGGGTAAATGCTATGAGAGCCCATGGCTGCAATAGGTAATCTTACAAATACTTCCAGTACAATCTGCTGAGAACCATCTCTCCCCACCGCTGCATGGCTTCTCACAAAGGATTTCTTATGTTCCTGTCCTCTTTTTTATTACAGTTTGCGCTACCAATCTTGATCAAGTCCAGCACTCCCAGAAAACAAGCCTGACACCCCTTTTAAAGTGAATTCTCTAATATCGTATGTCATAATCCACTGAGTTGAAGCTAGCAGAGTTTTAATCCGTAGCTTCACACATCAACTCTACTGAAATCGAGTTTCTGTACCCACATCACACACACAGACTTGAGGATTCAGCTGCAGATAGCAGATGGTTTGCCCTGATCCCTAATTTAGTCTCATGGAACCCTTCCCTGACTTGAAGCCACAGGCCAGGGCCCAGGTGAGACAGTAAATTTAGGAGACTGAAGGCAAAGGAGGACGAGGCACCCACTGCATTGTGCCTTGCTGATACTGTCACTCCTTCCATCCTTGAAAATCAACCAGAGCATGAGTCTCTGGGTTGTCAGTACTGCACCCAGGCTGAGCACTACTGGCACATCCACGTGCTTCACTAGAAATAATAGCTAGAGGGAGGAGGGAGGGAAGGAGAAAATAACACCAAAAGAAGGGATTGAGCCCTGTGGCTACCATGTACTTGGATGAAAGATTGAGTCCTTGCTTATGCTGATGATGGTCTGGTACAGACTGCACATGAACAAGACATTCCCAAGCTTTTAATTTATTAGTGTTCTCAACAAGCACAAACATAAAAAGTTACTTTTCAGGCTTTCTTGTCCCTGGATATTTAAAAACAATGCACCACACCGAACCTCCTTGGCTACTACTTGGGCTGGGGAGAGAAAGATCAATCCAGACAAAAGTCCTTCATTTCCAATCCTCCATCAAACAGATGGGAATGCAGGGAGAGAAAAAAATCTGAGGAACAAATGGCTGAGTTAACCATTTTAAATGAGAACTATATTCTTTAGGTCAAAACAGAACCAATACAACTGTGCATATAAAAGTATCACTCAAGTATCTTTCCCGTTCCTGCCAGTGCAATATCCAGGCACCTTGCAATCTTTTGATTATGGTAGTAGGGATAGCAGAAGACTGAGCGTAAACAGTCTGGAGGGACAAGGCTGTAACCCAGCCCCATTTGCACATGCATCTACACCATTCTCTGGAGGAGAGCTGATTGAAGAAATTGGAGCAATGAAACGAGAACAAAAATGAGGAAGAATTATTTTTTTTTTAGCACATAGTGACAGCACAGAAAACTTCATCCCAGTGTCCACCTCTGCAGCAGACCTACCATACAACCTACAGCTACTCAATATCACCATGTGCCAGAGCTTGATTGTGGATTATTTTTGTTTCATATTCCATCTCCTATTTAATCAGGCCACTGAGGGAGCAGTTTATAGTTTGTTACTATGCAGCTTCACAGCACCTAGCACAATGTGGCTCCAGTCCTGGTCCTAGCAAGAACTGCTTAATAACAATTTATTACAAGCAGCATGGCCCGCCGGTGCCAGCACGGAGAGGCTGGTGGAAGGCACAGCATACACAGCACAATTCCTCTTCATGATTTAACCCTGCAGCCCTTTCCCTCAGGCAAAGGCTATCTTAGTGCCTTCAGTGGGAGTTTGGTCAACGTAAACCCTTAATTCCTAAGAAAATAAATCACTGAACTTGCAACAGCATAAAGGACAGCTGTTTCCTGTCATCCACCTTTGAGATCTCAAGTTGTTGAATCCACTTTAGCACCCAAACCCCAACCAACCCGCTGGGTCACAATACGCAGCCATGAAGGCTACCTTCATATAACAACCTGAACTATTGTTTCCTTCTTCCAGCCCAGCCTTGTCCTCCCCAGAGATGTATTTTCCTATGATAATGAATAAAACCTGTTTTGTTTTAAAGCAATTTGTAAAAGAGAACCTGCAAAACTAACAAAGAGTCAATGCCTTTTTTCTTTAAATCTTTTCAATATAAAATAGGGAAGCACGCCTCAGGGTTTCCAGGCCAGTGGAGTTTTCTTGTTTTGTTTGTTTATTTTAACAAAAGTAATTCGGAAAGCATGAGAGCAGGACGTACTGGCACCAGCTATGTTATTTCAGTAGCATTGCAGTTTCCCATAGCCTACACTATCTGCAGGACCTCTGTTTCTTTCTGGTCATGAATTCAGAAACAATAATAGAGCTGAATAAAATAGTGCGCCTTGATGAACAGTAGTGTGTAGAAATCCTGCATTTGACCAGACCTTCCTGGCTGGTGCCTGTACAGAAAAAAAGTTGGCATGGAGATGCCTTAAAAACTCAAGTACTCATTGGTTAGAAGTCACACAAAACCTGTACTGCCCTGAACCCAACCTTATTGGCAGTCTCAAATTTTCCTCTACTTTTTATCTTCGAAGTGTATTGAGTACATCTACAGGATATTCACAGGCAGAATAAGTGAGCACCATGGATGATGCAGATGGGTAGAAAGCCATGTGAGTGCCTTAATGATAGCAGTGACCTTCCTAAATGGAGCTCAGGACTGTGTTAATGCAGCCATGTGAATGCTGGATGGCTCACATCTGCCTGGGATGGGCTCACATCTGCCTGCAGATCATCTTGCAGATGTAGCCTAGTTCTCTCTGCTGAGGCCAGAGAGCTCTTCTGCTGTTGTCAATTAACAGCTGGCCCTGAGCCGCACACTCCAAGTGATGGGAACAAGAAATGTCAGGGTCTGACCAGCTGAGCCTCTCCTTCTCAAAAAAAAAAATCACAGCAATTTTGTATGGACTGGCAGCTCTGGATTATGGATGAATAGCAAGCCTGAGAACAGAGTGGGGAAAACCTCACAAGAATTCACTTAGTTTTAAGCTGTAGTAGAAAAATCTGCATTTCCCCTGATCAATGAAGGCAAAATGTTAAGGGATAAATCTACCATACTCTATCATTGCCCAAGTCTAGAAGACAGCACAGTGCAGAGCTCACAGCGTAATTTCCCTCCAGACTACTCTAAACTTGGAATGGGGTTTTTCCAAATTTATTGCTCCTCTGATTTCATAACAAATTAGCTACATGTACCATTACAAGAAGTGCTTTGCTGTCAGCCCTGAAGGCTTAATTTGGGGTCTGGGAAGCAGAGGGCTCTTCCCTTCTCACACATTGTCGACAACCATACAAGGTTTTGAACGCTGAGTTCCACCCATGCTTGTCCTCGTACAACCCCAGTGAAGCCTTTCCCAAGGTTGAACAGGTGTAAAGTGACAGATCTTGACCTAAAACAGCACTAAAAAAAAAAAAAGCTGGGGGAAAAAAAAAGTTGCTGACAGTATATATTACACTTGAACTGGCTAAGGTTGTTTTGTGGGGTTTTTTTGGTGTTTTTTTGATTTTTTTTTTTTTAATAAAAGAACATTGATGTATCAAATCAGAATGCAGAAAAGTGAAGGAAAGGGGTAGGAGGAAAGAATTGCTGCCAATAGCCAAGGCAATACTACTGTTTTCACAGAGCATGTGTTCCCTTTAAAAGTGGTCCGATAAGCTGGTGCGACAGCAAGACTGGACTGCAAGAATGTAGAAGAGATGGTCAGAAACTGGGACCATGGTGTCACAGGTGATCTTTCACAGATTTATGGAGGTGACTGTTGGGTCACCTCCTTTTTTCATCTCTACTATGTAAATCTCTCACTGATCATAAATACTATGCATCAAACTAGCATGGAAACAGCTCCTGCTGGTTGCCTGTTCTAGCTGGGGTATTGCTCATATTAACAGGCAAACAAGAACAAAGGCTCTATATTAAAATAATCTAAGTTAGACTTGGATTTAGTCTCACGCACTAGCTGAAAAGATTGCCCCAAAGCTGTGGTGGTCCTAAATATGCTGCGTACGTGTGCATGCAAGCTTGCTGTCATGGTGCTGACAGACGATGAATTTATTTCTGCAGTCAATACATACAAGTAATAAGCTGCTGGAAATGGTATTATAATGCATGCTCTGTACAAAACTAATCTCCATTAATGCTCCTCAGAACCTAGCTGCTGTCCAGCTGGGTGCCACTGAGTGACAACTTCGGTATAAATTTCTGTTTGTGACTAAAGGACCAAGGATCTTGAGCTGAAGGGCAGATATTAGAGTAACGGCCAGCATAAGCTATCCTAAAATAGGATAGTTGTTTGAAGAGGTAAAAACAATACTCTAATGTTCACCTCAAATTTACTCACAGCAGGGATTTTTGGTTTGATCACTGTCCTCTGCTTTAACTCAATCCTCTCTCAGTTGTCTCATTTATACATGAAACAGAGTAAACAACTATAATTTAAAATATTTGGCTTTTTTTTTTGTAAATAATGAGAAGCTACTTTCTTTTAATTTCTCTGTGTGAGAGACTCTTCATTCCTTTGCTAACCCCAGAAGCCCTTTTTACACATCTAGCTTTGGGTAATTAATTCCCAAGCCTGGCTAACCAGCCCTCTATGCAGTACTCCCAACACTGCAAGGTCTCTCACTCTCTGACAGAGCTGCTAATTCCCTCTTGTACTGGTAGCACTTCATCTAATGCATCCCAGGGTTGTACTTGTCTTTCACAGCTGCACCAGTACAGCAGCTTAGTCATTCTTGTACTGACTCATGCACCGTGGTCTCTCTCTTTATCTGTCATTTCCAACCGACGGAGGCTAAGTGCAGAGCTGAAATTAAATCTAATATGATTTAACAGCTATCAACTGGTAAGACCCTACCTCTAAGAAGAGAAAATGCAAAACTGTAAAACAAGATTTGAGCCCAAGGTTTCTATTTCTCAGTTGATATCACAACAGAAATCACTCAGGAGAGCATTCTGACAGTTCACCTTGATGAACTTGCTTTCTCAAATATCCATCTATAGTTGCTATTCTTCAGACTGATGGTATCCTCACCAGTATGATGCATTCATTAAAGCTTCTTGCAATTTAATGTACCACTGTTTGCCTGTTTTACAATTTCTAAACTAATTTTTACCCCTCCCTCCATTTAGGCATCCTTAAAACCTGCTTACATGTAGATGTGGCAATTGCACCATCACTTCTCCGGATCTTTTAGCAACACTCCTTTCACCTTTGCTCCCGTTCTCCCTCTCCCCTGCTGTTCAGCAGTGTTGTCCTGAGGCAAAACAGTTACTCACCTTTAATGCATTCCTAGGTGGTCTTTAACTTAAACCCAGCCTTGGCAGCTGCTGTTCTTTCCTTGCTCTATTTTTATCTCTGTAAATATGTTCAGGCAGGCAAAAAAGAAGTGCTGCAATTAGGTGGGTAGTTAAATGGTACAGCACAAGGAAGAAAATCAAAGTTTGTAACACTTCAGAGCCTCATCTACTGTAACCCAGCACAGAACTGAACCAAGAAGCAGAAACGCTGAGCCAGAGACAGGTGAGATATGGCTCACAGCTCTGCCACGAGAGCTGTATCATTCCCTGGAAATAACAGGGCACAGGTAGTGTGCTTGCATTACGTGCAGTTAGAAACTGCTGGCTGGCAGTTCACCTCGTGTTTTTCATTATTGCTCAAATCCATTTTTTTTCTTCTATAATGTTCTAAGAAATAATAAGGACTGATTCACACTAACACACCTTGAAGCAACTGCAGAGCTTGGAATCTTTTGGCAGAATCTTTTGAATTAAATATTTACTGGACACATTTCTATTCTAGGGGCTTGGCCAAAATGAGAGAAAAGACACGAGCAAGCATAAAACCTCACACACACAACACCACACATCTCCCACTCAGAGATCACAGAAACCTGGCTGCCTCAGAGATCATTCATCTGAAAGGAAGAACTAGAGTGAACTGGTAGGCTGGTAGGTACATCAGACAGACATCTTGGCTGGGGTGTGACAAGGAATACCTGATCTGACCCTGCCCCTTGCTCATTTTTCTCTAACAAATGTTGCTTCTTGCTCCGTTGAGGCAGAACTCCAGCAAATGTCTATATTATTGCATGATTTAGGTAAGGTATAAATATACCCCATTGAATATTTTAGTCTATATATGATGAGAGCCTGTGATTGCCATCGTGCTGTGAAACTAGCTGCTTACTTTTGTTATCACCTTCCTTCTTCCATAGCAACCCTTTCCAATCAAGTAATGCTAACTGATTTTGGAAATCGATCAAACTCCTTTTATGTTTATATACAATAGACCACCATGACTCACTTTCATTTACAGCCCTTGAGCTCTGAACACCGGTTTAAAACAGGCCACAGATTATTGTAGTAGTGTTTACACAAGAAATATAATACGCCAACCTGTCAAAATATTGTCAACATTTCTTCCACATAAATCCATCCCCAAAATCTGAACTGAAAACTTAATGAAAAATTAGAACTGAGGAAGGTGGGGAAAAAGGTAGCAGCAAATATTTAAATCAAACACAAATAACTCATGGATGAAGCTTAATAAAAGCAGAGTATCAGAGAAGGATTGTTGTCCCAGATAATTTAGGCTGCTTCACCACAAGGAGTAAGGCACATGAAATAACTTTCCTGGGCTATGGAAGACATATAAGACCAAAAGGAAAGGATGAGAGATTGCCCTTAAAGTCAGAACAGAGAAGTACAATGCAAACTTGTGTAACAAGAAGAAAAAAGGCTATCTACATACTAAACCAGCAAGTAACATGCTTTGCTTTCTACAGATAAAAAAATAAAACTAGATGGCCAAGCATCATGGCAGGATGAACTATATGTCTGTAAAAGTGGAAAGTGGACATGTCTTTCTAACTACTAGTCCTTAAGGAAAAATGCAGAGCTGACTTCCACAACATTTAATACCTTTTCTGAGAGATTCTGCCCTGTCCTATGCAATGCAAGCTTGGAAGGATTTCAGTGGGAGTTAGCAAGTGAAGCTTGCAAACAAATGTCAGGAAGGAACTCCATGTTATTTTTACCTAATCTTATTTTTCCATGTGAAGTCATCTGGGGCAGTTTTGTTCCTGATAGAACCTTGCAGTCCATGGGAGTTTGAGGTAATCCATATCTCAAATTAAGAATTGCACAAACAAAAGGATCAACAGATTTCAAAGTTAAAGTCCTTTACCTCTTTGCCTAAATTCCAATCTCTATAATGTGGGATGATACAAAATGAACCCAAAGGGTTCATGAGCCAGTTCCTTTTTCTATAGCTAACTTTTTATGGAAATAATCCACACTCTCGGTTTTGAAGCACAACTTCTCTCAGCTCTGTGAGTTCCCACTAAAACCCTTAAAGCAGAAAAGTTTCACACTAAGATGAATTCAGTGGCTTTCAAAGGCATGTTCAGAACAGGAGAGCAAACAGACCATTAACACTACTTACTAGTAATATTTTATCTTCCTATGAGCTAGATAAGATCTTTTAGGAGTTTGGACAGGACCCAGTACATTAAGGTCCTGATCCTTAACTGTACACTCAGAGTGAAATAGAACAATAAAGTCTGTAAGGAACTAGTTAGTAGTTGTCTCAGTCCCCACCTATCAAAGACAAACACACATTTTGTGGAGTTAGGATTTTTTCACAACATCAGTCATTCTTACGACCGTTCTCTGCTGTTATCTTTTCAATTTATCTACTAAAATCTTCTAAAAAACCACTCTTTTCATTAACAAGGTGGGGTTTTTTAATTGATTTCTGATGTTGCTCCCAGTTGCTCTCCTTAAAATTGTTAGGGTCTTCAGTATTTGCCCTGATGTGCTTTTTATTGCCAAAAGAGTTTTCAGTACTGAATGCAAACCTTATGGATTTTTTTACTTAAAAAACACATGCAGAATATAATCCAGTTTATTTTTTTCCACGTTTAGTTTGCTCCTTAGTATTCAAGTTTGTCCAGACTAGGAGCTAAAGCCTGTAGAGAGATGATTACCAGTGAAAGGCAGCTTGATTTTGTGTTGCATCAGATATGAAAATATTTGTAATAGAAACATACATAAGCAACATAAGTCAGTGCAAGCCTGACCAGTATCCAGTAATGGATCATGGATGGTAACAAATACAGAAGAAGGTGCAAGAAAGTCTTCATAGTATAATCAGGTGATAAAACTGACATAGAAGGAAGCATCTTCCTAAACTTTATCACTCATAATTTATGGTTCGAAGCATAGACGTTTTTATCTATAGAAGGGGAACCTACCAGTGGACATGTTCCAAACTTTGGGTTAAGCATTATTTTGTTCAGTTCTCATAATTGGTCTACAAAGAGATGCAGCAGTAGAAGAATGGGAACAGTGGCAGAAAATGCTTACTAATAAAGTTTGGAGGTATTATTTGCTGTCCTCTCCCTTGCAATTCTGACATATGTTCTGCTAGATCACCACGACACACTGAGCAGACATGTTCATTCAGCTTCCCACAGTGGAAGCTCTGGGAATAAATATTTTCATTCCCAAAAATGTTTTTCCGCCCACAAACAATGGTTGTTAATTTAAAACCCTGCAACACACACAAATCAGTCTTCTTACTCTTTGTTCTGTGCCTAGCTTGTGACAAAAGGCATTTCATGTCCCATCACATTCATTCACCTCATTTTTCCCTAGTCATCTTTAATCTTCATTAACCTCTACAATTCCCTGTCACATTCAACTACTACCTCTCCTTTATTACATTTTCCCAATTATATGCTCAGATTCCACAGATGACAACACGAAATACTGAAGTCTCAAGCATTCACTTTGTGCGAAAGTTCAGTGTTCCTAAACCTTTGTTTCCTGTCTCTTGCCAGGATAGTCGAAGTAATCCCATCGTTCAGAACCAGAACAGCAGCAACTCAGAGAAGAAGGTAATAATGGTTAGTGAGTAATTTACAAACACATTCAGACCTAGGGGACTCTCCATATGTTATACAGTTATGGGCTTCAGAGAAATAGAGAACAATGGTGTTCGCAACCCAATATTTAAGGGAACTTTGTACCCCCTGGCATCGGGGTCAGCTAGGTGATGAAAACTTCAATTCAGCTTCCCAGTAGCTGGAAACACCTAAAGCACAAAGGAAACATAGGCCCTTGATCTCCTCTTTTCCCTGACAAAGTCTATCCCGTGGGCGGAGTTGGTAATGAGTGGGGTGCTAAGATGGGTAAGTATTTGGTGAGGGGCTAAACTGGGTTAGACTCTACATGAGTGGCTAAAATACACAGCAGTATTTCTTCACTGAAAAAATAAATTACACTGAACTTTCCACAACGATTCTATCAAGTAGTGACCTCAGGTGTTAAGCTGACCTGGGAACAAAAGCCTAGGATAGGTTACAGAGCAGTCTCTCTCCTTTCTCTCACCCATCAGATAATCCACATTTTCCTACATGCTATTTCATGACAACATTAGAAGCATAGACTACTCCTTTTATCCTCTTTATTCCCAAATGTTGGCTTTGGGTGGGCCAGCACTATTTGTGCCCGACCCTCTCCAGGTCACTTCTTCAGCACATACCACTTTACTAAGTAGCAGCAAGGATTAAAGTGAACACCTCCTTAAAAATCTCATCGCAACACAAATGACAGCAGCTATTCCTCCTGAGAATGACACAAGTTTTTTATTCATGTTATTTCTCTCATCTCTTTTAAGCTTACACATGTCAGTAGATATCTTTTCTCTAGTAAATCTTCAGCTATACTCTGAAGCTTTTTCAGAGCTGGCTTCAACAATAAGGATGGCGGGTTCCTGTCTGCTTTTGCTTTGCTGCTTAAGTGGCAATGTATTTCAAATTACACTGGGTTGCCAGGTTCTAAAGGTCTTTTCCTTACAAAATGACAATACAATATATAACTTTGGCTTCCAAGCCTGGTTCTTAAACACAGTGTGTTCTGCACACATCCCAGAGCTTTACATCTCCTAAGAAACCATGACAGTCTTCAGTCCTGACAGTGTTCTTTGTGAGGTTCAGACCTTGCAAAATGTTTTGGTCTCAGTTGAAAGATGATCTGAACACCCTCTTCTTTGCCTGTTTTACCAGTACACAGTACAGATCATAATTTGGACATAACTCTGAAACTAAGCAATTATATGAAGCTTGAACACATGCCCAAGCTGGTTCACATTCTGCATTTAATCTGTAATTAATAACCAATCTATTAGATTTATATAAATTGTCCTATCTCAGTACTGTCCAGGTTGCCTGTGGTCCACGATGCACCATGAAAGAGAAAAAACCTTTACTGGTTGCTTTCATTTTAGGTCTCGAGATCTACACGTTTATCAACAGAACTTCAATTTGCAGACATTTTATTAGGAAAACAATATTAAATAAGGAGTGTACAAGTAGTTTTATGGAGAGGAATTTCTTGTAGGAAAAGGAATACATAAAATTGTAAAGGAATACCTCAATGGGAAATCTGAAGTCTGCCCTATTTTTTTAAAGTATCCATTTATAGCTATCTACATTTTCCTTCTCTTGCATGTTTTAGAATAGAGGGGCATTTGCATTTTGCTAAATTTTCAGTGAGATCTAATACAGAAGCACTGTTTGCAAATATTATTAGACATAATAAGCAAGAACTTTATTAGTCTGAACTTTCTCATTTGTTTATCTATTGTACCCTTAATCTATTTTTCTAGGCAATTTTTCTACCTGAAACTGAAGTTCTGTGGGTGTGACACCTTTCAGAATACACTTAGAAAGTCACAAAAGAAGATGATTAACTGAGTAATAAGCGACTGCGAAAGAACAGAGAGCTAGTCATGAAAACACCCTCTGCAGAGATGGACTTCTTAGCACATAGACCTGAATGCTGATATTTTAATTTACCTGAAGGCAGCACCTGTCACATAGGTTCAAGATTGTATTAGATTAGCAATGCTGCCAAACTCTCCCAAGAGTTCGTTTTTCATATCTTACATATGCTTGGGTGTGTTTGTAAATGCTCCTATTAAGAGTTCCACCTAAGACTGCCGGGATCCTCAGCTTCAACTCCGTGTCAGGCTTAATAATTGTAATTTGGGCTCTCTGATGGCTGAAGAACTCCTACAGATCACCCAACTGCCCTTGCTACTTACTAATGGAGCAAAATGGTCACATCTACCACACAGCGCACAAAAAACCTCAGCTTCTCTTCCATGTACAGATAGGACAGGAGAAGTATGACAAGTCTGTCTTATCCTCAAACCCATGCATTCCTCCACTTCATTATTTGTTGGACTTCTCAAACAAACATTTTTCTGCTCCCACTTTGTTCTGCTCCTAACTGCCTCTCACATATGGGCAGATGCTTCCCAGAATGTGAAAGCCACATCAGAGGCCTCTTTTAAACCATACCCTTTAGATTCTCCATTTTCAGATTTGGTTTTAATGGCTCCCCTGCAAAGTGAATGACATAGGAGCACTCAGTATGCTAAATGACCAAAAGAGCAAGACTGAAGTGTATGCCCATCAGAATAGCCTGGCTGATCCTTCATACTCCCCATCCCACCTGTACCCAGCTGACAGCTCTTGCCTTGGGTTTCAGCTAGAAAGTCTTTGGGGATGCAGCATTTCCTATCCTCTGGTCATTTCTATGGATTTATTAGGAACCAGAGCACCTTGTGCTAAAAGCAAAAAATTGCTTAGGTGAAGAAACAAAGCACGTCCTCAGAGTTATAAGATTCATCAATGCCTGAGTAAGGAGTTTAAAAAAAAAAAATCTATTAATGCCCAGTCCAATTGTTCTACCAGAGCAGTACTTCTCAGACTTCCACACTAACACCCTTTGGGCAGGAATAATGAGAGTCAGATGAGGAAATAAAGCTATGTGGAACTTTCCCTTCAGGTTCCATAATCTCAAGGAACCAAGAAGGATGATGACTACTGTATCCCTTAAATTCTAGTCCCTATTGACTCCCTGATATGCATGATCACTTCAAAAAATGTGAAGACATACACAATTTACTAGGAGAATGTGCAACAGCTATTAAACAAACTTTTATATTTTTTAGCTTTTTATGGCCATGGCACAAAATTCTCTTTGCTGTCATCATGCACAGAGGAAATACCAGCTCTAGTTCTGTTTCCTGCACTAACAGCATGATTTTCTTCTACATCACCTAGAATTAACTAATCTCATCACAAAAATGGTGACACTCAAGAGTCTAGCATCTTAAGTTATAAAACCATGAAAGGATCAGGACTATAACTGACACATATTTCTTAAGCATGTTCTAAAAATAACTTACCTACGGTATTTCAGTTACTCTGAACACATGGCATGTAATTAACTATTCCTTTTTGAAGTTTGGATCCTTTGAACATGAGCTGAATTTGACTACATAATTCCCAAGATGAGATAAACGAATAAAACATTTGCCTATATGACAGCTCCTCCAACTAACAACACCCAACTGAAGCAAACTGTAAGGTCTTCTACATCTCCCATTTGGACAGTGGCACATGACAGAGCATCCACCAGTTTGCAGCTTTCTGTAAAATGGTAATGATTGCTTAAATTAAGCTGTGGACTGGAATGTGCTAGATGACAGAAGACAGCCACAAACAGGGAGATGAAAGTCAAAAGGCTGGAAATGATGTTTCCTTACATCTTCGGTGGCAGCCCTGAGAGGCAGTTTTACAGTTGATCTCTCTTCATATAAAAAAGCCTTAAGCTTAAGTTTTTATCATTCTCAACAAGTCAATGAAGTCAATGAAGCCAGGCTGTGGTGCCTTCTGGGTTTATATACTCAAGTTTAACACATCTCAAAAACGTGAGAAATACTGAGATCCCATAATACTAAACGACGCTGCAAAAATTTTCTGGTGCTCAACAAAATCAAGGTCCAGATTTTTAGGCCAAGCATTAAAAATGTGCTGAAAACACTTCAGAGATCATTCTGAAAGAATGAAAGGAAGCCACAATACTACAAGACCTGTGAGACAGCCATTTATAATTATTAATAAATTCAGAACTAATAAAAGACAGCATAAATGTTGAACGACATAGTTGCTACAATTTTTACTAGCTTCCTCTATTTGAGTTCTTTATTGCTTCGTTGTTGCAACTCTATGTCCAACCTTATCTGATTTAGTTTTAATGAGACCTGCTAAGCCTTGTATTTAACTGCAAGACTATTTTTCCCCAAAGACAACATGATAAATCAACCATTTGCAAAGTTATGATCAGTTTGTTTGATTTTGTGCAGTAACCACAAGCAACTATCATTTAAAAAAAGAGAAGGTCAATATTTACCAATGTGTCCTATAAGAAATACAACAAAATTGTAATTTTATATATAGCATTTCAATTAGGAAAATATTAATTCCCCCTTTATGTATCCAAGCCAAATATCTCCACCTCTTCTTTTAAGCATGACATGACATATTTGATGTATGTTTCATCGCATAAAAGCAGATGAGATTAAGTCAAATATTAATAAAACAACAGAAACTTTGGTAGTGGAACATAAAGAAAAACATGGTCTGCATGGCACATAGAGCTATGTTGTTATTCTACCCACCATTTGTCATCCACTACTCCCACAGGAGAACAACAAGGGTGATCACAGGGACAGAAAACACATCTTGTTAGAAGTACTACAGTTGCTGGGTTTAGGAAAGGGAAGTGCGAGTGGTGTGATAACATATTCTTTAATGTATGAAAGGCTACTGCAAAAATGTAAGGAAAAATCACATATCACTGTTAGTCAGGACAAGAAGTTCATTAAAAAAAAATTTAGATTATCATCATCATTAGCTTTTTTTTTTTTTAAGAAACAAACACAACTTTCTAAAGCTGAATGTAATTATAAACAGTGAAATAGATTGTCCAGGGAATATGGGAAATCACAAGCTCCAGAGATGTTACATCATAATTTATACAGGTCAAAAATTACAAAAGTAGATACTATATACTTCCATCTTGCTTTTTTAATTACTATGAGTATGACTTTTTAAATGGTGCCGTTTCTTAATAAATACAGGGCATCAATTAACATGTCTCAGGATTATACATTTCAGTTGGCTTATGCCAGGAGAACGAAGCAGACTGAATAAATCCTCAAATGATTTTATTTGTTAGAAACACTTCTTTCCTAATGAAGAGGAAAATGCGCTCTCGCTTGTATAACTATGGGATTCAACAGTGTTTCCAAAGAGGACAAAACTCTCACCAATTTCAATGAGATAGCAGTAATTATGAACATCATCATTTATATAAGGCTTTTAAAACAAAATCAAAAGAAAAACCGAGCAGAACAATCTCTTACTTAAGAAGAGAAAAAGCACCCTTGTGCTTTGCCAACAAAGGTTGGCATGGACAATGAGTTCCTGCTCTATGAGAGACAGCAACATACTAGCTCCTTCCTACAATGTGCTTATTTTCTTAATTACATTATTCAAAAGGAATTTCTTTCCATCTGCTGTACTGATGACAATTTGCTCATATTATAGAGTTAGTACAAAAGTCAATTACACAAACATAACAGATAAGAAACAATAAGACACACATGCAAAATAAGAATGACTCTATTAGTTTAAATGTTCAGGCTGTTTTTCATGTGTCAGTGTCACAGTATAGTGAAAAACATGCTCATCTTCATAGCCACATCATTTATAACACTGGTTTTGTTCACTGCTAAAGTGTAATCTGTTCAGACACTGAAGCCTTGATAGGCCAGTAGTCATTTATCTGCTTAATGCAATCTCAGTCCTGCAATTTGAGTTCTGACTGGACTCCACTTCACTGAGATCTTTTTATTTAATCACAGACCATCGAAAATGAGAATTTTACAGCAGCTGAGTTTAAGGACAGAGATCTGGATAAGGAAACCCATCTACCTTTTCATAAAGTTGCAACAAAGACTTCTATAAATCCGTGGTTCACTCTCATCTAGAAGACTGTGTGCTAAAGTGTTCCCTCTATTAAAAGACACCGAAGAACTGAAAAGGATTCAGAAACAGATGACAATGATCAAGGGCATGGAAGGAAAAGGGTTTCTCACAAAATGACATGAAAAGATTGGAACTGCTTACCAGAAATAAGAAGACTGACAGAAGCATATACTGTCACAAATAACTGAAAGAATGGATATCAGAATCCCTATTCTCTTTCATAAATCATGTTCACCAGGTTATTCAAAAGTTAACCAGGTCCTTAGTAAAGCTTACATAATTGCAAAACATTAATGGTGCTTTGAAGGCAAAGTCTCATCAAGGTTCAAGATAAAATTGGATTGATCTCTGGACAGCTGTCTAGAGAGATGTCTAGAAACAGAATTCAGTAAGGGTAAGAAGTGGAAGAGTTACAAGTCTAACATTTCAGAGTTTCTATTAACCTCCACGCTACTGACTTTAAGAGGAGCATCTTCCTTAGGCAGAATAACTGCTTTCTCCTGGGTTCTGTAAATTGACCTCTGAAGTACCTGGGACTGGTTACTGTCAAACAGTCTGCAGATGTAATACCATATGCTGCTTCCTACGCTTTGTTTCCAGAAACAGTGCCATGGAGATGCCCTGAAAATGTCCACTTAGTTGTTTCCTCAACAAAAAGTCTTTCTGCTAAGTTTCCTCAAAAAGAAAGCTGAATCATAAAAATTTGAGTAAATCTGTGGCTTAACATCAATGCAACATTACAATAATCAAATGTTACTCATATTATTTAACCATTGAACAGCAAGTCAAGAAGCTGAAGTTGTAATAACACCTCCATTGTAAGCAGAGTTCACATGTCAAATGGCTTAGTTTGTTCTATTTTGTGACTGCACACCAAGTGGTGTTAGAACACGTTTGGCCACCAACCTCAAAGCTATTAAACCCTCACCACTCATTCTGTGTGGGATACTCAGCTGCATTCAACACACACTCTTTCCATGAACTTCAAATTGACTTGTGCTGTGCAATGCAACTGAACAGCAGAAAGATTTTAGTTTGGTTTTTTTTCTGGTAAGGAAAAAAAGACTTTTCCCCTCCCTTGCTACCATACAGCAGGTTCCTACATTTCAAGATGGGAAGGGTGTTTGGAAAGCAAGCCCGCTGCCTCCATGTAGCAAGCATAAGTTACCTCACTGGAATTAGTAGTAAGCCCTCAATACTTAAGTCAGTGTACAGGTGAATATTATCTGAACTACCCTCATGAATTTAAAAAGAGGTTTTCTGTCCTGTGGAATGAACTGATATAATGACAGACTGCCTTCTGGATTGAGTCCATAAAACCTCACTGCAATAGCTTTTCTGACTTGAGCTTCAAAAGAAATTTTAATTCTGCCTCAAATAACATCTGTTTGTCAAAAAGGGATGCTACTTCCTTACTTTCAAAGTGAAAGGGAAGAGTAGGGTTTGTTGTACTGCTAACACATGAACCCTTTACCCTCTCGGGCACAGCACTGCCTCTGAAAAAGCAATATAAGGTGTTATCAATGCAATAATAAAACCAAGAAAACATTTCACAACAGCAGAGTTGTGAAGCAAAGGCTTTGCAGAGATACCAGTACAGGAATTGCTGCTCTCTGAAATGCAGTACACATGAACTCAACCTGGTACCATCAGATGAATCTGTTGGAAAAGGCTGAAGCAGCTCAACTGCACACAGGATAGCAGAGGAATTGAAGAGTATTATCTCCAAGGGAAATTCCAGTGGAAATTTAGCTAGGTTGAATGCAACCTGGTACTTAATGAGGTCTAAATTCTCTATTATACTATTTTATTAATAAATATACATTGCCCATTCCACATGCCCCAGAACCCCCATTTTTCAATCTGTTGTGGAATATATTGGTTTCATGTTTAAATGGACTTGAAGAAAGAAACCTTACCCTCTTTGGGACAAAAGAAACACCCACAAACTCCTGGCCTTTCAAAAGTCATTAACTACTGGTATGACTGACAAGCTTTCAAACAGAAAAATGTCAAAAGGAAAGCTATCTGAGCATCAGTATTTCAAAGGATATAAAACACTGTCTTCAGCTGTAAAATACATCCCTCTAAAGCTTTTGTGTATGAATCATGGCTTTTTTGTTTGGTTTACTCGTATTGTAATGATGAGCTGGAAGACAGGGAGAAGAAAGAAAAGCACAAGGGGCTCCTGTCTTATCAGCAGGTCCATAAAAGAGCTCTGAGTTTATTAAAGAAGCCCTGGAGAGTCCCCTTCCCCCAAGCTAATCATCCTGGAGAGCCTGGTTCCTTGCAGCCTGTCTGTTTGAGACCAACTGATCAGGATTTACTTTGCAGTAATCTGTGCAGGATAAACTGAACTAATGGGGGATGGCTGAACCCTAATGAATCATTAAAGTTTGGTTTTCTGTGAGGAGCAAGGATCTGAGTACAAAAATAACAGTGAGAAAGGTAAGAGCCCTGAAGTGCAGGTCTCATGCTGCCTGTACATTATCCATCCTCACAGGACTTAGAAATCCAATGCAGATCTTCACATAATGTTTCATACCACTGTCGGTACGGCCCGTCTCTCAATCACGCAGGTCAAACTGTATTTATTACTAGTTCAGGCTGAGCAGTGCAACTGTTTAACTCCAGAAAGACATACCACAAGCAGCAGATGTCCAGCAATAACTGTTTTCCTACAAATAAACAAACTGGTGTGTTGAATTCTTGAGCAGCATCTAAAGTACATCAAACTTCACCCAGAGACCCAGCAGAGAACTAAAACAAAGCAAAGCATACTGCTGTGGGATGAACTTCCTTATAGGGGCAAAAAATGTCTAAGAAAGTCAAACTAAGTCAAGTTTATGTCCTAGAAAGGAGGAGAAGGAGGAGGAAAATATCAATAGTTTGAAATTGCTTGTTTTATTGAACTATAAATAAATAAAGATAAGCTTATGTAAGTACATCATTGTTCACAAGACAGTTCTCAGAGTAGTTAAGTAAAAACATTTGAGCTACTGCTTTGAGAAGATGCTTTCTGCATATACTCACTTTAAGCACTATTCTCTAAAAACAGACGTATCAGCTTTACAAAAGCTGGGGATTAAAAGACTGAAGAATCAAGTTATTCCCTTTGTTTAGAGCTATGTGCTAACTTTCCATTTACCCCCCAGCTGCCATACATAGCTCTCCCATAAAAGGAAACTACTTTGGCTAACTTGTGCTCAGAAGTAAACAAATCTTTTCAAACCTGACTTAAGTATCTGCAGCAAAACTCTGAAAGAGTGGAAGAGGATACACAAATTTCAGGATCAGACGAGACATCAGCATGATGGGCTGAGCCACAAAGAAGAGGAGTTTTCAACCAACAGGGTGAAAGTGTTGCTCTTACAAAACCCCTCAGGGATTAACACCACCCACACAGAGCCTTATTGCATCCAAGAGACTCCAACGCACAGAGCAACCGGATTTGCCGCAGCTTCAGCACCTGTAACAAAGTCAGGACTGATTAACCCCATTGATATTCCATACCTGTGTGCCAAAGATCAGGTTTCTACATGGTGCCCAGCTTAACCAGTTGCCTTAACAAGGCAAGCAGAAAGTCTGATTAGCGCTGAGCTACCACACAAGACCATAAAGTGCTCCTTGTTTCAAACTTGGAGGTGCAGGGGATGCAGGAAAAAGTTCATCTTGTATTCTTCCCAATTTTGCTATACACTTAACTTGGACACATCACTGTGCCCGCATTTATCATGCTATGCAACAGAATAATCCTCACCTCTCATGAAGGATGGCACATGCTTCGAGATGATGAGAAACACAGCATATATAAAGCTCTCCACAATCACTCCCTGCTGATGTGTTTAGTACATTCATTGCTCAATACTGAGATGCACTGCTATGACTAGTTACCATGAGCAATCTTCTGTCACTGGTTAACTATTTTCATGTTTCTGCCCTCACAAAAGCAAGTATTTCCTTGAGCATAATTCCTGCATGTATTTTCCACATCTGTCTGTGAGCAAAGAAAACATTTGTCCACTCACAAGTGCTTTGCTTTGGCACAGAAATGATGCAGAGCACTATTCCTGCTATAAAGCCATTGCACGCTACCATCTTTTACACTTCCTGGCAACAGTGCTCCAAGTGTCAGCTGAACAAGGCAGCTTCTCACCATGCACTGTGCTTCACTGCCACACACCAGCCACACACTATAGGTTTGCCCACAAATGCTTTCTAGAACCTGTGTCCAGAACCAGCTCTCTCACTAAACACACCTTAATATTTTAAGTTCTATTTAGATGTCAGATGCAAAAGGAGCACATGCCACATAAGCAGTACCAGGATCTCATTTAATACACAGGACTGTTGTTGAGTTAGACTTCCCTCTACAACACTCACCCCACCTATTTGATTTCCTGAAGCTCCTCTCTTTGAGGACTATGCTAAAGACAAGCTAGTTTGAGAACAGCACACATTCTATGTGGAACACAGCCAGGAAGAGAAGGAAAGAAACTAAGGGATATAACCTCAAGCTAAATGCTACAGAAGAAATAATCCTATGCTTATATTTATTATTTATTTACAATGAAACCACTCAATTTAGAAAAGATGGATGTCATTCACATTCACAGTCTTTAGAATATATATAAATAAACAATGCACCTGGCAGCTGAAGTTATTGATTTTCTAATTCCTGTGGGACAAAAAACATCTACATAAATTGAATGATGTCCTTTAAAAATATAGACCACTTTGTTCCTCTAAAATCAGCACAGAGTATAGAAATACAAGCTTTTGATTTCAATTTAATCCTGTTTCAAATAGAAGAGAGATTTTCTATCAAAAAGTACAATATGAGATGTGAAAGCTTCCTGCTGGAAAGCACTACTAAAGAGATAGATCCTCTTAATTAAGGTTGTCTTGTATTTGTCTCCCTAAAACAGACATGATCAATAGGTACAGAATAAAATTGATTGCTGCAGCTCATTTCATTAGGTGAAGCAAATGTCTCCATAGAGATTAAGCATGTCTTTAATATCTGAAGGTGGTAACATCTGTCTGGTTGAAACCGTGAGCTCTCTGAAGCAAGGTTAAAAAAAAACTTGAACCAACCAGATTAGTAGTAGCTGCATAATTCTTCCTGCTGTCTCCCCCTCTTTAAATCACCAAACCCCTTATTACAGAAATTATCCCTAGGGCTCTTATCTAATTGACCCTCTGTGCTAGCACTAAATGTCACATCCTTCCCTAGCAACAGCTGCTAGACTGAGCAAGGTCTTGTCTGTCATGCATATTTCTGCATAGCAGTCATCGGGGAGCTCCAGCAAGAAAGCAGCTGGAAGGATGGGGGAAATGGTTCTCCTGAGTGGCCAAGACAGGACAGCAAGGAGGGAAGTGCAAGCTGGAGAAGTGCTGGGAGGAGCGTCTGCAGAGCAGCATTCAGCAGCAAAGGAACCCTACCAAAGGAAGACAAATGGTGAGGAGAGTTATCAAGTAAAAGGCTGAGCACAGATCTACTGCAGTCACCACTGTACATATGTCCTCTCTGCTTCTCCTCCTGACCCAGTTATTTCCACATTGACAAGCCACCATTTTAAAAGCATTGCAGCCAAACAGTAACAAACCAGTGCAAGGGGATGAAGCCTGCAGGGATGGATGGATGGAACACAACCCATTTCACCACCTGTGGGGAGTCTGACAATGTGCTTCACTTTCAGTTTCTGTTTCTAAAAGGTGTCCTTGGTTACGCTTGTGTATTCACCAACCACCTTACCTGTGTAAGCAAGAATGTAGAAGGTGGAAGACAAAATGTGTCTGCAATGTGCAAAGCATTTTGCAGCAGTGTAGATGACTAACAGAGGATGTGAAGACCTGAGAAACCAATTCCATCATTGTTTCATGTTTTCATTCGGGGAAGCCTAAATCAAAATGCTTCTTGGAAGCCAAAAACTAGGAAGGAATTAGAATGGAAAGCAGCCAAGCCAGTATTATCCTTTCATCCTGCATCTTTCCTGAGTGAGAAATATTACAGGACTCAAGCTACCTGGAATAGCATCATGCAATTTTCTGCCAGCAAGAGCCCTGAGCTGAGGGATTACTCTGAATGCAGGCCCAGATCCTGCTACAGCTTCCACACAAGCAAAGAGACATAAAACATTCCCCCACCCATGTTTAAGGAATTGTTTTCATTGTAACTACACTCACACCATCTGTCTGAGTTGCCTAAACAGTGCCATGTGTGCAGTTTGAGCTACCCTCTCCGTACAGATATTTACATACTCTTGCACAATACATTTGCTGAAAGATGGATGAAAAGGTGGCATAATCCCACTGAGGCAGCTGCAGGGGAAAATCGGAGACAGGCATTTGGACTTGGCATAACTTGGGATGCTCAGGATATCATTAGAACACTCTCCTCAGCAACTCACAAACACATCTGTGTACATTGTAAAGGTAGGCACCTGGGAAACAACATTCCCACTTCCCCTGCTCCTCCAAAAATGTACATTTCTGTTGTGGTTGACTTAAAGTTTATGTCCTGCAACTGATCACTAAAGGGTGGTGGGCTCTTCATTGTATGCAGACTTTGACTTGAGAAAATTTCAGTCAGCTTCGGTATTGACATTGAAAGAAAATGCAAATAGCTATTTTTTTTATACAGTGTCTTTACAAATAAATGCTTTTGAGCACTTTGCTCTTCATGAAGTTTCCCCTTCCACCTAATTTTGGAGGGATATCAGGGAAGAGAGTTGCTTGCAGTGATGAGGCAAGCCACCAGCAAAACCAAGAACAAAATCCAAGCAGCCTGCACTGAAAGCTACTCCTCTGTTCATTATGACACAAATAAAGAATGCTTTGCAGATTCAACAGAAATTCATCTTTGGTTTCAGGTTTACTTCAGATGAAAAGCTTCAGCAACAAGCTGCAGGAAGTCATCCCCCACTCACTCAGCCCACTTTACCTGATAATATACAACTCTGTCCAATATTTGATGAATGTTAGTCAAAGGTCCTGGAACATGATACAGCTTACAAAACAGGACAGCTTTACAGAAGATACAGTGAGATTAGAAAACCCCAACAATTTAACTAAAGACATATGACACAGAGGAATTGTATATTTTGAGGAGGAAAGTCTCAAGTCAGCCACCAAGGTTGCACTGTCATTTTTTCAAAGATAAAGAAGAATTGAGTAAATCATAGCTGTCTAAAAGAAAATGTGTTCGCTATTGTATGAAACTTCAAAAAAGCAGAGAGATAGATAATTAGGCTTGTGGCAAACTGGGAGAGTAAGCGAAATCCTTGTGGAAAACAGTCAGCTGCTCTCACACTAAAAAAGGTGGAAATCTCATGAAAATAGTTAGTATATACTACAAAATCAGCACACTTCTCATTCAAGACAGTTTTCTCTCCTTTCTTTTAATCAAGAAAAAAAATGAATCCCATAAACAATTCTGAAAAACTCTGAACTTTTAGCTGAGCGTTTAAGCCTGCAGTTCTGGGACAGGCCTCTCTGCACACATATGCGGCCTGCCCACCTTCCCTCACTGCTTCACACTCTATATTCCATTTTTCCTCTGCTCTGGTCTATGGAATAATATAAACTTAAACAAACCAATCAACCTTTCAGCAAACAGTAAAATCTCTCCATAAGATATGCAGAAGATAACAAAGAAGCTGGCTTGCCTGAAGATTTTCTAAGCCTGCTGTCAGATGTCTAAACATTTAAGTTCCCTCTGAAAAGGTACAACAACTGGTCAAATGCACAGCGAAGGGCCCTGGAGTAAGATTAAGGCGTGGGCAGACCAGCAATAAAAAGTCACAATTTGTACTTAAAACAAAACGCACACAACCAGCATGGGAAGACTAAAAGGGTAACCATAAGCACCATCCACCGGGTCCTGGGGCTGAGGTTTGTGTCTCCACACTTTCAGACCTGAGACACTAATGACAAACGTTTTTCTGGATTGTGACTAATAATTTCCAATGAAAGGAGACATTGGCCAGTCTTGTCTAAACAAACCAGATGAGACATGTTTAGGAAAGGTGTTAGCTAATGTTTTAAACACCACTTAGCACCTACTTTAGGTAAACTATTTAGCTAAAGCAGTTGGTAAACACTGGCCCCTTTCCTAGTCTTGACAGCGGCAGAAGAAGCTGCTTTGTCCAGATTTTTACTGTGCTCCTTTGTCCTAACATCTACTTCGCTTTAACCAATCCCTCCAATGCAATAGGCTATCAATGCATGAGGAATTTTTTCCTCAGGTGTCGCAGGGCTGCACTCCAGTGTCAGTGGGTACGTCCATGCCACATCACTCCCCAGCACCTACCCAGGAGCGATGGTAGAGGCTGCTGCAGAGGTGGAATGAGGTCCATCCTCTAAGACAATGTAAGGCTTATAAATTGAGGTAATATGTTTTATTAAACTGACACAGAAGAAAAAGCAGCTTTCAGACATGCAAACTGTTCTTCACTTCTGCCTCTGCCCTTGGACCATGCCACCTCCAGCGAAATGTCTTCCTCTAATGAGGAGATTAATTGCCCTACTGGTACCTGTTTCTTACTCTTCAGATGACCACCCAGAAGTTTTCAGCATCTACATTTAAGTGAAATGAATCTGAAACATTTGACAATTTATTCAAAGGAGACTCACAAAAGGACTAACTTTAATTTCAAAACTGCAGAAAATTACAGTAGAGGTGATTGGTTTTTAGATATAATTCTGATTTACAGGGAAGAACCCTCTGAGTGTTCAAAAGAGGGAGATGACCGATACTGATGCTGTCCTCTGAGTGTGGGGGGAAACAATACAAGCGACAGAGGGAGGATGATGGACTTAAAAAGGCCTCAGTAAATTCAGGGAAGCAGCTGGCCAGGCTCCTAGAACAGAAACTTCAGTGGGAAAACACTGAAAAGCTGCCAGTGGAAAAGGCTAAAGCAGGACAGTAGACAAGAAGGCATTAGCTGTTTAAAAATCAGAAGTTTTGAAAATCCAACACAGAAACAACTTACCATGGCTAAGAATAAATGTAAAATAACATTAATGTTCTCCTGAAACAAAATTGGAACCTGCATCACAAGAAGAGCATCACAAGTACCGAGGGACATGAGAGATGAAAAGGGAATATCCTATAAATACATCAGAAGGAAGGTACAGCCCTACTGCTTAATAAGTAAAGGGAGAAAAGAATTAATGACTGAAACTAAAGTATTACATGCTTTCATTGCTCCATATCTTCACAAAGAAAAGAGTCAGCTAAGATCAGAAACTACACACCATTCTTAAAATGAATCAGAAACTACACACCATTCTAAAAATTAATTAAAAAACACAGGCAAAAATAAAGAAAGAAGTAGCTAAAAAATGTAAGATGGGTTAAATGTAGTTAAGTCTGAAGTTCTGGTGAAATCCAGTATGGAATTAGACCAAAGCAACATAAACCTCTGAACCACTGCCAATCATATTCTTCCATTTTCATAATCATTAAGGACTCAGCAAAGTGGGAAAGTAAAATGTTGCAATTGTCTTTAGAAAATGAAGGCACTGGGGAATAATTACTAACAGTAGAGGGTGCAAGATCTGGATTAGTTTAGGTTAGGAAAAAGGAAAATTAGAGGAGTGCAGTAATTCTTGATAGATGTTAGAGATATTTAAAGAAGACAGCAATTACTTCATCACATTTACAGTGTAAAAGACAAGTAGTTGGCTCCATTTGCAGAAGAGGAAGTTTATTTAGGTCAGACCCTAGAGAATTTTTCCCTATGTATGGACAGTTAGGGATGTGAACATGTCCCAGGAATACTCATGGAACTGCTCTAACTAAAGATGCTCACAAAAACCAAAACAGCTATCAGGACTGCCTTGGGATATTCAGTTGTGCCACAGAAAAAAACAGGAGGAGTCATCAAAAATGAAGCTACAGTGTTTCTTGAAGTCCCACCCAGAGGTACATTACATTCTGTGATTCCCTAGCGCCTCAGGAACAAACCCGAGGTGATAGTAGGAGGAAGGGGAAAAATACAAAATCAAACCAACAAAAAGCAAAGCCCACCTCCAGGTTGCTGCTAGCCTCTCAACTTCTAGTTCTTTTAGAAGAGCTGATGCAAACGGATTCAGAAGAATATGCTTTTTTTAGACAGTGATTCAAACTGAAGCTGTGCTGTAGGTGCTCTGAATTGCCCCCAGAAATGCCTCCTACTTGGCTCATTAGGATGAGAAAACAGCCTTCACATCTAAACCAACCCTCCTGAATACTACTCTAGGCTCTTGACGCACCTTAGAACAATGTTAAGTACTTCCCTTGAAAAACAAGCAAAATCCTGCTTGCAATGAAGGAGGATATGTGTGACCCATACTAGATGTGGACTGCATACATGAAACCAAAGTCCTCTTCCTCCAAGATGTCAGCAGCTTAGGGACCCTTGCATCTAATCAACTACTGGTTACCTGAACATCACTGAAGTAATGTGCACTGGTGTGAAGATGAAAATCTGCAAGATTGCTACCAGAAGTTTCTGTGCCATAGATGGGGTGATCTTTAGAGCAACAGAATAGAAACTCATTTTGCCAGCAAGGGGAATGACTTGCAAAAATATGCTCCAAGATAGCCTTTGATCATTCACCATGTGGTTTGTTTATCAAGGATCCTCACAGTCCGTCCTCCACTTGCAGAGCAGCTCTTGTAGTTGACAACTGTGGAACACTGAATGTAGAGACATGCAAAATTAACTGTCTAGATTCTAAGGTGTAATGCTAAAACCTGGTGAGTTACCACAGTTATAACTGCCTTCCAATACATGAAGGGAACCTACAGGAATGCTGGAGAGGGGCTCTTCACAAGAGTGTCCAGCGATAGGATGAAGGGAAACAGTTTTAAATTAAGACTGGATCTTAGGATAAAGTTCTTCAGTATGATCGTGGTGAGACTTTGGAATAGATTGCCCAGAGAAGCTGTGGATGCCCCCTCCCTGGAGGTGTTCAAGGCCAGGTTGGATGAAGCCTTGAGCAACAATAATCTAGTTGAGAGGTGTCCCTGCCCGTGGTGGGAAGGTTGGATTAGATGATCTCTATGGTCCCTTCCAGCCTAAGCCATTCTATGATTCTACTCAGGAAACGTAGTTTGATTCAGTGAGCTACAATCAACACGTTCAGGCTATTCCATATTCTAAAAACTGCGCTATGAAATCCCTCAGGAGGAGACATGGATAAATGCTTTGATTCACCTTAGGCTGGGACTCCATAAACGTCATTGTGGGATTCACGGAGGCCATCCCTCAGTAGTTAATCTAGAAAGTTTGGCAGTGCAACATCACCTTTCCTTCAACAGGAAGCACACACTACATGCCTCATATCAGCATCACCACGGTGACTTTCATACTACAGTATTAGAAGATTTAAATTAACATTTGTTATGAATCACAATCTGTGAAAAAGATGAATTTATAACAAAGCTTTTATAAATGCTTCTGTCATAAAATGACTTCCAAGTAGTTTACACATCTAATCTCAGAGAAGTCCTAAAACATTTAGGCCAATATAATTCCTATTTTACAGCTGCACAGTGAAGAATTCAGCATTGTTTCCCCAAGTCACACCACTGGGAGATGCAGATGTCATTAGTTGTAAAGATTCAGTGGTAAAAGTTATTTTACTTCAAATTTACAAAGCAAATTATTGTTTCTGAAAGCTTTTTGTGAGTTCCCTAAGACCAGGAAAAAAAATTAGAAGTGAGGCTACAAACAAAATCTAGATGAAGATATTTTCGGTTATGCACTTCACTCACAAAACACATTGCTTATGTTTGCAAAACACCACTTATGCTGCAGAAGAGACATTCTGGCCAGCAGAGTACACAGCAATGCATTAGAAGGGTATTCTCTGATAGAAGTTTCTGAAACTGGCAGTTAAAAAGACACCTCCTACAAAGTTGGTTTCCTCCTACTGCACCCTCTCATGGAAACCACATCACTCACCCTCAGGCAACCAGGGTGCTTCCTCGTGGTGACACTTGGCTAAGAAGTCCCCTGTCCCTTATGCAGAACAAGGAAATGCTATTTCTGGAGAAAGAGCTGCATCAAAGCAGCTTTGCAATGCTCAGAGCAAGCTGCTGAGAGCCTCAGGAGAAAACTGAAGTGCCACCCCATAACCTTATCCTGCTTCTGCAGCACCACGGTGTTTTCAGGACACATCTATCTTCCTCCAGAGGATACATCTACACGTAGATTGACAGGGAGAAACTCTCACAGTACCAAGGGAGCCACAGGCAACACAACAAATGGCAACTTTCTTTCAGCTTTCCAGGAACATGCAAGGGAGGTTTATGCTCGCTCTGCTGTAAGCTGTGCTGCAAACAGGGTTTTCACGTGACTCTCTCGTGTCCCAGTGAAAAAATATTTTACCTTCTAGTGGGAACAGACTAAGAGCAAGCAAGGATACCACCTATTCCTTCAACACTCAGCAGAAGTTAACTCCAGAGAAGCCTCATGCACTGGGGTTATTGAGATACCTTTACCCAAAGGCCAGCAGGTAAATGGGAAGTGAGCACCAGCCAGGACTTTTATCTTGTGAACACAGGGGCTAGTTAGTGGCTGGCTGGGATTGTGGCACTTCCCATCACTCTAATTCATTTCTTGCCCTAAAGGCTCTCATTGAATGAACTGAAATGAGACTGGAGGGGTGTGCAGTAGGAGGTCCTGAGGTGGTTGAGCAGGACATCACATCCTGCTTCTCACCATCTTCTTCCCTCATAAGGCCACACCTCACGTGAGATAAGCATCAAAGCCTGATTTTCCGTAAACTCAGATCCTTAAAAGCTCTGTATAAAAGAAAAGCACACATGAGCACAGACACCGTATCATCTGAAGAAGGGAGGGAGACGGACAAACTTTGGTACACAAGGAGAAGTTGATTCATCACACATAATCCCTTGTCTCCTTCACTTACTCCTACCTCCCTGCCTCCTAGCACGGAAGGTCCTGCTGGGGTTCACAGCAATGGTCACTGGACCACCACCCACCTTCAGACTGGGCATCCAACTACTGCTTCTGGTCCCAAGTTTTGCCTACCTTACCCTCAGCAGGGCATAAATTTGGGTTGCTTTCCTCTAGCCAGATGCTGTTTTAAACAATTTCCGGGAGCCTTGTATCCCTTGAGACTTCTTCTGCATTGTCAAATGTGGTGGAAAGTCAGTGAGACAGTTTAAATCTATCCTGATGAAGAAGTGGGAAAATCACGCTGAAAATCCCAAATATAAACTTAAGAACTTGTCAGTTTGTCCTGGTTTTTAAGCTCTACTTCAAGGAAAGTTTGGTTTTAAGGAGGAGCTCCAGAAGCTGGCCTGTTTCCTCCCCCCATACCATATGCAGGGCTATGGCTAGAGGTGAATGCAGCTCCATCCCTCACCATCAGTACAGAGGCTGCATCTTCCTTGGTCTGGCCCAAAACACAGGCAGCCAAGTCCCAGAGAAAACCCTGTGGATTACACAGAAAAAGAGCAGACAAAGGGAGGGAGCTGACCAGGGTCCTCCTGAGGTACAAACTCACATTCCTTCAGATCCAAAAAGTCAATGTCTCTCCAAACAGACAGGTTTGGGTTTGGTTTTTTTGTTTGTTTGAGTTTTTTGTTTGTTTGGGGTTTTTTTGTTTGTTTGTTTGTTTTGTTTTTTTTTTTTTTTCCATACAGAAATTTTGAGTTTTTTGTTTGTTTGGGGTTTTTTTTTTTGTTTTTTTGTTTTTTTTTTTTTTTTTTTCCATACAGAAATAATCCACTTTCCCTTTTTAAAAGTGAAATTCAGAACAACACCCATCAGTACCTCCTGATCATGACACAGAGGGACTTTCCAGTTTTGCTTTCTCCAGCCTTCCAAGGTCACCTTCTGCAGGGTTATATCCTCCTTGTGCATGCCTGCACTTGGCAGAGAAAGGTAAGAAGAAACCCCCAGGGCCCAGGTGAGTCCCAGCCACCAGCACTGCTGTGCCCATGCTCCAGACAGGACTGTGGACAAGGCAAAATGCTGATCTGCTTCTGGTAGTACACAAATGTAAGAGGAAAAAACTCAAAAGTAACTCAGGATGAAGCTCCTCCAGGGGTTCACGGGATACAGAAAGAGAGCCCTGCTAGCAGTGCTTTATTTGCTGTTTGTACATATTGCAACCTCAGATCCCCAAACTGTAAGCGTTTTTACTGGCATACAACTGACAAAACCACACAGTCTCTTCTACAAATATTTCCAGTCTTCCCATGACACTCCAATTAGACCCACTCCTAATAACTGTCAGTTCTGTGAACAATTTCACATAGTTCACTTGGGCAGAAATCTTCCCTATAACTCTGTGGCTAGGATTGAAGTGACCAACCATTACTCACTTCCACAGCATAATGGAGCCCCATTTCATTCCATTAACTTTCACCTTCAGTGTCCAACGCTGCAGCCCTGGTGATGCTTTTCTATGCATCAAATTACAATAGTACAGAGGACCATGTATAAGGAAGTGGACCCAGAGCAGCAGCTAATCATCTTTGGATCCAGTGCAACCTCCTTCACAGCAGAAAGATTTTTTGGAAGCCTCTCTTAAGGACCCTCTCCCACACTGTGTGCAGAAGAGTATATCCACTTGCTAACTCTGATGTTATTAGAGTCTTTCTTCTTTGTAATATGAGGAAAATTATTAAGAGTTGTGAATTTAGCCTTGACCAGAAAAGCAGAGGTATTAAAGCACTTTCACTGCTTCCATAAGCATGACTAGGAACATGTTTAATCTTACTTTTTGCAATAGTAGCATTTTCTCTGCTTTCCAATTTATTTTGACGCAGTGGAAATACGTGACGGTCAGCACAGCAAGCAAAATTAAATCCTGGCCTAGCAATCAGAGACAAAGCAGTCAACAAAAGCTGAAGAATTTCTTTCATCTTTTGTTTTTAGTTTTAAGAAAAGCATATCTGCTCCGAGTTTTAGATTGGGAAGCTTTTGATCTTGTAGTGCAACAGAAAGGAAACCTCTGCTTGGAGATTGCAGCTAATGCTCTGTTTGCTGAGGCTACTCTGCTTGTCAGAGCAGGTGCAGGACAAGAGGACCCAACTTTGGCAGCAATTTGTAGCTGTGGTCTGGAAGACATACACATGTATATATATAGCATTACCTGCCCCGAACTGTTGCACAGTGGTGCAATACACTTCTAGTAAGTGGTTACATTCCTTTTCAGAGGTGGGTGAAATGATTCATCTTCTATATATAGACCTGTTGAAGTACAAAATGATGCTGATTTTTTCCTTGCAGTTGTTCTCAACATATGCTTTTCCATTTCACATTATTATGATTCTGAAAGTGTATGTTGAATATTTATCAGACTGAAATACAAGTTAGCTGTGCCATCCCCTATAAATATGGATTTTAAAAGTTTCTCACCTTTACTTTAACATTTTGGTGATTCAGAAATAATCTATCAGGAGCATTCCTAGACAAATAATTTCCCCTACCATTTTGTCAAGTCCAGTTTAGTTGTTCAGGGCTTACAGGATTAAAATCTATCTTTATATATAGTAATACATTATAATATAACAGAATACAGTCAACAAGGTAAACCTCTTTTGTGCATTCTCCACTTGTATGTGAGCCACCTGCAGCTGGGAAGTTTCATTGTTAGAGCTCCATTAATGAGATCAATACAAGTTATATCCACAAGGGATTAGCTGGCTCATACGCTATTGAAAGGCTCTTGGGTTCAGCAAATTGTTTTGGTTCTCATGTGCAGTTATGTCTAACCGTGCCCTTCCTTCCCTCCTTTTGCAATCCAAAACCTGGAAATGAAAGCATTCCCATTTTCCTCCAATATCAACTTTCCACACACACACAAAAAATCATACAATAAATAGATTCAGAGATTCTAAATTTATCTTCAGGGGATGTTCTGGGAATGACGAGGGGTAGGTAAAAGGGAAGGACCTCTGCCAGATATTTCCTCTCCCGTATTTATTCACTGACTTTTTCCCTACTTTCCTCTGCAGCTTGTCTCAGGTTTAGTTACGAATTCCTCAGTTTTAGTTTTGGTTCCTGAGCAAGCCCAGCTGCAGTAGCTGTCATTTCCTATCAACTCCATTTAATGGCTCTCTTGTACCCTCTAGTCCTACCACCCAAGAAGTCATAACTTTTATTTTGGGATAATAATGAGGGCAGGTCAAAAAATAAATTAATAGACAGCAACAATAATTTTAAAAGACACTCCCTCTGCTTTCATCCCTTAGTGCAGGGAAGCAGAAGGACAATAAACACATAGCTGCAGAGTACAAGAGTCTGCTTGTCTCTCTGGGGAAGAAAAAAAAAAACATCAAAACCATGTGCATTTGCCATGGAATAAAGACTGCCTTTCTGGTTGTGTCCAAGCTCTCATGACAGACACAAATTGACATAATGCTGCAGTTATTTATTACACAGATGTTTAAAGATACTTCTTAATAAAAAATGATAATCACAAACAGTGCCACAAATCCACCAGACCATGAAAGCTAATATTTACTCAATACTAAATACCTAATAGCTGTGCAAGCCTCTGAGGAACCAAATTTGGTTACTGCTTTACTACTTGGAAAGCCAGCGCTTCAGAGAAAATAGATTATTTGGATTTCTTTACCAAGCTATTCAGCCTTTACATTTTCCATCATTCAGTCACAGCACACAAGTTTTCCATTTTCAGAAACACTGCACTTTCAGCACTTCAAGTGTCAGTAAAATAGATTTTCACCTGTGCATTTAGTTTTGCATTAGTTTAGAGCACCTGGAGAGAGAGAAGGAGTGAAAAACAATGTGGATCTTGAGCAGAGTCCTGTCTGTGCACCTGGAGTTAAGGAAGGCGCTGAAGGAAAGAAGAGCTCCTTGCTGCATCCTTTGTCCTGCCTTTCCTGCCTCAGTGGCATTTCCTGCTTTGCCTTTGGGAGGGACAGCACAAAAAAGTCCCCATCCACTTTTCATCTCTTAATTTAAGGTGTTTACATGGCTATGTTATGGCCCTATATATGCCATGTGAGTTGTAAAATTTTATTTATTTATTTATTTTAAAATCTGTTGTATTGCAATCTCTAGCACTGAGACAGGTTACCAAGAGACAGCTTTCCTCTCTGTTTTCTGTATGGATACAGATGCACCAACACAGTGCAGGCCTATGCAAAAAGTCCCAAGCTAGCTTGGCTACCAGGACAAGTACAAACAGATTAGTGTGGTTCTTGTGGACAGGGGAAAATGAGGCATTTGCTTTTGTCATTGCTTTGTACAGCCGGGGCAAAACCTGAATTTGAAGAAACTGTGATTTAACTCGAAGCAGGAAACAACTGAGGCAAAAATCTTTAGATACACTGCTTGCTCAGTTCCACCCATTATGCAAGGATAATTGCTACAAACTGCAGAAAGCAGCTTTGGGATGCTGGGAAATACAATGTCAGTAAATGCAATGGGCTGTATGTGGATAAAACCCAGCAAGTTTGTGCATACACAGTTACTATCCATTATTACTCAGGAAAGAGATCTTGGAGTTATAATGTGGAGTTCCCTCAAAGCATCAAGTTGAATGCTTGGGGATGGTAAAAGGGAAAAACAATCACAAGAATGATCACAAAAGAAATAGAGAACATAATCTCTCTGCATATAAACTGAAGCTTTGACCACATCTTCAATATCACATACAGCTCTAAAATGGATTTGGGATAATTAGAAAAAGACAGGGAGAAGGAAAGCATAAATAGCTGAGCTACAAACCAGCTTTTTTTCAAGACAACATTATCCAGAGGAAAACTTTTCAGCCCATAAGAGATATCATAATGGAGAAGAATACAGTAATAGAATAGAGATAGTGAGTGGGAACAAGTGTCCTCATGATGCAAGAAATAGGGGGCACCAAATGAAATGATCAAACAGTTAGCTTAAAACAAGAGGGGCTATTTTTTTTTTTTATTATTATACACTACATAATTAAGTTGTGGGACTTATTGCCACAGGATGTTTTGAAAGCCAGAAGCATAAACGGCTTAACAGAAAAGCAATTAGAGAAATTCATGGAAGAAAGGTCCATCATGGGCTATTAAATACAGTGATGCAGATACAACCTCTGGCTCTAGCACTCAAACTGCTGACTGACACGAGCTGGAAAGGATTACTGCTGCTGATGCTCTACACCGGCCTGTAGCAATGCTTTGGGAAAAGAGAGGGAAGGACCAAGCTATGATCTGAGTCAGGATGTTGGAGCAGATGGGTCTTCTCTCTGGCCCAGTATAGATGTTTTGATGCTCTTCTGAAATGGACTGATTTTTCTTAGAGAATCTGATGCCTATTAAAATCTAAATCTAATTCCTTCCCTATAAGAAGAGGAGATTACCAGAAATACTATATACAGCAATTATTTTATCTAATTACCTATACTTCATAATTTTTTATTGTCTTTAATCTGGGGATTGCTACATGACTTAAAAGCTACTCAGCTAAATCTACTGCTGCTTCAAAGTTTGTGTTCATAACAAAAGCTTTATAGAGCACCACAATAACACTGCTAAGTTTAAATGCATAAGGAAAGTATCTTGTGAATTACTCAACAGTTATTGCTTAGAGGGACAGAGATGTATAGCAACAAAAAATCACCTCATAAAAGCCATTGAAGACACACTAGATTGTTTCAACAATACAAATTAGCATCTCTCTTTCTTGCAGGTTTGTCTAAGGGCAGTGTAAAGTTGCAGAAAAATCAGTTTCTGAAATAATGTCTAATCAATAACTCAAGGCTATGCAGAAAGGCATATGCACGAGGCTATGCAAATCACTGTTGAACTCCTTGAGTTCTTTTTCTGTTTCTAGTTTAATATTTCCCTGGCATAGTTTTATCATACTGAAGTTATTCAGCTGCTTAAGGAACAAGATGATGCAATTTCATCAGTGAGATGTGTTCCTCCTCTGCATTTTCAAAAAACAGGAAAGATGATATTCAGGTAGGTGGACAGATTTGATGTGAGAGCATTTTACACTAAACCTTTTACAACTTTGTAAGAGTTGTCTGTTTTTGAAAAGTGTCCACTCCACTTCTTTCACATTCTCCTCCTAAGACAGGGTGGAGAGGGTCCTGTTCTGATGTATTGCAGAGAATATTTGTGGGCGGAAAAATACATTAAAACAAAGCAAAATGTGACATCACCTTAAAAGCATAGCTCTTAACTCAAGATTCACTTTCAAAATTATTGGCACAGTTGGGTTCTAAAGCAAGTCCCTAAATTAAGCTGTAATAAATGAGAAAGCTTTAGTTAAAATTGATTTGACCAATGTAACACAGAAAGTTCTCGCAATATAAATGTGGTCTCAGCAAAGTGAGACCGAGGTTGCATTCCAGGTGTTCAATTCTTATCAACATCATCTCATCCCCCTACAACTTCAGTGGGAGAAGGTGTTCATCTTCCCTCCCCATCCTAAATTGCTGCCCAGCAAACTGTATCTCAGCGCTCCTAAATGACTGTCAGATCCCACCACACACAGGATAGTGTTTTGGTGGTGGGACTAAGGCAGCTGTCGAGGGACGAGAGATGGGCCATGCTTGCAGTTGCTCATCACAGTGAAACTTTTTCATCTCACCAAACTGCAATTAAGTGCATGAACAATTCAACCTGGAAAAGAAGCAATATCAGGGAATCCTCAAAGAAAATGATTATTCAGTATCACTAACTGTAGTGACATAGCCAGTGAGCCATCTATCTCCAGACCTACAGACATTCAAATTATTAAGCAAGACACAGTCTGATGCTAGACAGTGTGACTACAATGACTAAGGGAAGTTACTTCATCAATAAACAGATGTCAGTATTTATCACCAATAGTCCATGTCCCCCTCTTTCATCCTTGGTCCTCTGAGCACTTTACCAACAGTAATTAGCCTTGTGAGACAGCCCTGATACCCATTTTATGGGCACAGAGCAATCATGACTACTATATGGGTACACAGCAGCTAAATGGCACTCACAAGGTCAAAGGAGTTCTGAGAACTAGCCACCAAATCTGCCCAGCAACAAACTCCACTAGTAATACATTTAATGCTTATTTATTAGATCCATTCCCATGCTTGGGTGGAGCATTTGATTGAAGTTTAGATGACCTGGCATTTCCCACAGGCAGATGGCTAGGGACTGCCAAGCATTCCCCATAGCGTAAATCTACACCAATGTCCCACTGAATGGCAAGCCTCAGAATCAGCATCTGAAGCTTCAGAAATCTGATTTTCCTGTAATTGCAGTCGATAGCAGCATTTGATGGAGAACACCTAATATGATATAGATAACCATTCTCTTCCTAACCTGCAGCCACTAAATAGCACTGAGAGACTATAACCAGTCAGCACCACTACAAAACTCAGTATTGCATAATTGATGATTGACAGTGCACCGTGGCTGAGAGGAGGTAGGAGAGTTACCACAGCATGAGAAATGAGCTGGAACACAACCTTTCCAACTACAACGTAGCACTCGCATGAAGAGAAATTCTGCTAAGTCTATCAGCTATCGACAGATGTTTCCTTCTACTGCAGAGGTGAGAGGGAGAAGCAAGCAAGACACTTAAACAGATGACATTTTCAGTTCTATCACCAACTTGTGGTGCGTTTTTTCATATGCTGCTTTGCCCTTGTGTTTGCTCCTTCTTTAATAAAACTTGAGAACAACTTTTCTTTTTTCCCCCCCTCAAGTTCACGCTCCTCTGCTTTTCACTTTGGGAGATAAGCTCTCTGGACATTCAGCCATGTGATTATATACAGAGTTGCATGAATCAAAGACTTCTCTTCTTTTGAAAAGGCTGTAACCAAAAAATCAAAAATCCTACCCAAAGATGGTTGGGTGGTTTTTTTCCCTTTTTTTGAGGTTCACAAAGTGACTGCTTTATTATTACTATTAGCTTCAGATATCCAGATCCCTTTTTAAGATTCACATCAATTTAGAAGACATCACTTCAAAACAAAACAGAAAATGCAATTTGCATCTCCTTTCATGCTGCTTTTCTTCTCAGACAAACCTGAACAAATGTGTGGATGAGTCCTACAGCTCCAACTCAAAGATGCATTTTCATCATCCATTTCAGCTTGAGAAGTTAACTAACAGTTTCTGCCAAATTTTACCCATCCACTTACATAAAAAAAAATAACCGTCACTTAATTAAGTGCATTTGACTCTACAGCTACTATATAGTTGCACTGTGAGGACATTTAAGAGCATCTTCATGCATCACAGCTACCCAAAGCTTTCTCAGAGAGGCTTAGATCTGTAACATTTTGTAGTTGTAAATAGATTACACGCCACAAAACCCCTTCCACAAATACCACCAGCAAGCAGTGGCTAAACAACTGGATCTCAGGCACATTTGTGGGTATGCAGAGTACTGAAAGTGCTCTGTAATTGACATATTGGAGGGAGGGCTGCATACTATTTTAAGAACAGAGTATTTATTTTTTTTTATCTTGCAATTGCATCCCAGGCTGCTTAAGCCAACAGGGTCATTCTTCACATGGTAAAATAATCTGTTTATTTAACCTGCTCTTAAATACTGCAGGTGAATATGTATTGTAACTTCTTTTCTTCTCGATAACTGTATACATCTATGGTCTAAATACCAGCCAGTTTCTCCCAAAGAGGAAAGCCTCAGAAGGGGGCAAGAGTTGAACACAACCTTTACACAGACATAATGACAGCCCCTCTTGGTGAAGAGAACAAGCTCAGGAGCTCCTGGAAGCCATCAAGCTTACCAGCACCCATGGAAGAGCAGCTGTGAAAGGTGAGAGGAAAACCCTGGCAGGAAACAAACAGTGGTTCCCTTGAAGGATGCTCCACTCTGTCCTGCCTCTCCTCACTCTTTCCATCCTGTTACCACCAGTTACAGCCTAGCTGAAGCTGGCAGGATGTCTCTGGCCTGGTGACACCATGCCATGAGGTTTAAATGCCTTCCTACTGCTCTCATCTGGCACAAGACCCCAAACTTGCGCTGCTGTTTCCCCCAAACTAGAGAAAGACAGGACAGCAGGGAGGTGAGAGGATATACAGAGTGGTGAGTGCTTCCAGGATCTTCCTGTAGCCTGGTGGGTGGAGGGATTTTACAGATGAAAGCCATTCCCAGCTCTGCACTGTCATCTTCCCCACAGATCATGCACAAACAAGGGAACAAAAGAGATGTGTTTGTTCCACTTCTGTTAGAAACAAAAAGACATTGTTTCAGTGGATAATTCTTTTGGTCAGGAAAGCCCAGCTCAATTGCAGGAGTAGCCATTGTTGAGAGGTCCTGCAGCTTATTTAAACAGATAAAGTTAAAAACCCCACATTCAAATTTACATTGAGTAAGATAACAAAGATCATAGGCCTTACTTTTGACATCACAGAGGAAGGACCCTCATTTGCCTGTGCAACTCCTTGACTTTTCCATGTAAAATAACAGAAATTAAAAGAGGAGGCATCCCCATAGATTACAGTCACTGTGTTCATATTCAGCTGCCCCAACAATGGATACTCTCGGAAACAGGACTTGCACTAGTTCTTCCAAAGTTTTGTTCACGTACAAACAGCATCCACTAGCTTTGCTTTGCCTATCTTGTGGCTTAATCCTTAGATGAGATATTATGTATGCATCTCTTATAGTGTTTATTTTTTTATATTCCAGACTTCCCAGATAAAATCTAGAAAAACAAGCACAAACAATTTTTTAGAAGTTGTTAGAGCTGTATTCATTTATGAAGAAAAATCAGTCACATCTGTGCTACATAAAATGTGTTGGAAGGCCAAGATGCAATTATCTCATTGGTGGTTTAAATATAGCTTCCACCAGAGAGAGTTCATCTTCAACCATGCTGTAAAGTGGGTTAATTTTTCAGCATGCCAAGTGGCAATTTGTTCTCTTAACATGAATGGCTTTTGTAACATCAGCTGCAGTTTCACAATATTAACATCTACCCTTTAGAAGAACTCTGAAAAATTAATTATTCACCCTAACTTGAACAACTGCTTAATTCTCAAATCAGACTAGCAATATTAACCCTAAATTATTCTGCATTAGAGTAAGCAAAAGCTGTCTGAAACAAGGATTGGGTTAGTATTTACTCCACTGAAAAATTAAGCATCTGTTTAGAAACAGAAGTTTGTGACAGGTATTAACCTAGAAGAGGGAGAAGTGCTGAGCTGTGAACGCATAAAATTTTGCTAAGGGACTGCTCAGCTAAAAAAGCATTGGCTCAGCCCACACAGTACACACCAAAGCATGCACAGCAAAGAGCTGCAAAACTCTTGGAGTGGAGTAGCTGGCAAGTCCTTCCAAATACATAACAGAAAATGATGGAGAGTATGGAGAGACTCCTGCCTGGATTATTCTGCGGGATAATGGTTGCACCTGGTTAAGTAGTTTACAGGGAAAAATATCTTCCACATAAACAAATCCCACCCATCACATTCATGCTGCTGGACACTTCATAGTCACTAGACTGATCACAAAACAAAACAGAACAAAACCAAAAACCAACCTCTCCAAATATCACATTTCTTTATAGGAGAGATGAAGGAGGAAAGTGGCTGTTTTCTAGTTACAGAAACGGCATACACTGGTGAAAGCAGCAAGTCAGCATTTCTGACAAGGAGACTTTAAAACAAACTGCGGGTGATTTCAGGGAAAATTCTCTGATGAAGAAAAAAAAAATCGCAGAAGTGTTTTCCTTTTTTTTTTTCCC
>VWZY01008173.1:268505-316837 GCA_013399075.1 Chloroceryle aenea
TGTGGCAACACAGATTCTAAACCACTGTTTTCTAATGGGGAAAGATTTTCTTCATGTTTTTCTTGCAGTTGCTCTATTCAGTTCTTCCAATATTTTATCTTGGTTTTTTTTAGAGGGCTGGGCTACTTTTCTGGGCAATAAGCTGAGATCACTTAACTCTATACAAAACAGCTAATAATCCAGATACCAGATGTCTTCAAAATATGTTTGGAAATTATTTTTGAGGACAACCTTTTCCTCCTCAAAACCTCTGATGATGAAACTAGAAGTCGTTCCAAAGGCTTTATCTAGCATCTAATGAGCCTGAATAGTGCCTGGTCCTCTTCCTCACATGTACACCTCCAGACCCTTACACAGCGGAGAGGCAGATCAGGTACACTGGCTTCTCAGGAATCACAGCTGTGAAATGAGAATTGCACTAATTCACAAAAGCTTTCTCTTCTTGATACCACTTGATACTTTGTACATGATAACATGTAATAACATGTGATACCATGTACATGGTAATTGTAAAAATTCCATGTCCCACTAATTCTTACATTTCATCCTCTCTAAGGAGCAGGGAGAAAACGAAGACCTTCTCCCAAAGCATCTGTGAAGCATGCACTTAGACTTTTCCCCAAATGCAGTATTTCTAACCTCTAAGAGAGGAAGAGCTGCAGGAGACAATAGAGGTTTTCCACGCATGTGATGAAGCCACCTGTACATTTTACATCTTATCCCATTTTCCCTATTTAACGATCCAATATTTCTAGCATGACCACACTCTACACAAATCATAGGGAGCAGAGGTACTACCAACTCTCTGCTAGAGGGACTGGTTGTGCACCAGCTTCCTCTGAGACAGCAGATGCAAACCTGGTGCCAACACACTGCAGCTGCCAGACCTGATCCAGAAGAACAGGGATTATCTGAATTATTCTATTTTCAAAGCCACCTTCATCTGGGAAGAAGAGGAATTAATTCTACCAAAAGCTGACTGATAATGTGAGGTCAATTCAGTGCAAAACAGCAGTGCAAACAGCCTTCAAGGATTACTGCTACTGAAGTGAAACTCTTTTCTGGAAGAGTCCCCTATCATCCCTACCTCCTTAACAAAACACCTCACCCTTCTCTTGTTCTCTCCTGCCCATCTTTCTCACACTATAGGTAAATATATATCTACACAAAGACTAACAATAATAGGCCCTCACTGTAATTTATTAAAAGAGAATTTCTCGTACAGTCTGAGCAATTGCCAGAAAGAAAATCTGGTTTAAATATTGGTGTTTATTTAACATTTCCCTTATTCAAAATGTAATGCTGCATTTACAAGCTAATTAGAAGGTTTTGTAGTGTTTAAAGAAAATCTATCCACATTAGCAAACCATCAACAGCACAAGTCTTGTGCAGATCTCTGTAAGACATCCAAGGATATTTGGCAGCATCAATCACCTGTCTGCATTGTCAGTGTAGTTCGTATATTATTACTATAGCACAGTACTCGCACACAAAAGAATCAGATTTAACCTAGGAAAACAATTCAAACAATTGAAAGAAACAGACTGAATCAACAACATTCTTCCCCCGGCCCCTGAATATGCATATATTTAACAAAAATTTTGAAGTTCTACTTTTTATCTTGTGCTGGCATCTTATGTGATAGAACAAATTAATGTATCATAATGGAAAGCTCTACAAAATAAAGCTCCTTTATCCATCACAAGCTGTGGCAGTTTTAAAGTATCCCTGAGGCTAGCCTGACCTTGCAACTGACAGTGAACATACTATAAACATGTAATTCCTTCTAGGTCTTGGGAAAATATGTTAATCTATTGACCTAGAAATCCTTCAGGAATGTGGATTATCTGTAAGTAGAAAAACCAGCCTCTAACTTCTCTATAATGCATCTTCCAGTTTGGCCTTCCCACCTGCAACCATCTGAGTACTTCACACATAAAACCAAACTGGCTGCTGTGCATTGTCCAAGCTATTTTCTAGCATCCCTGGTTCTCTGATGGTGGTATAAAACAATATTTGCAGCGTCTGGCATTAGAGTTCTTACTGTAAAAGGTGAGTTACACTCATGTAGATGTAGTTGCTTGAGTACCATTCTGCCCTCTCACAGTGGCTATGATGCTAAAAGGCCATCAGAGCAGGCACCTGGAGTTCAGGTCCATCCTTCTTTTGGGTTACAGAGCTCAGCACGCTTGCAGTCCCCACTGGCAACAAGGGTGTGTGTAACTGCTCACTAATTAAAACTGCTCACTAATTAAAAACCCTTCCGGCAACATATACTTACAGTAACTTGAAATGATAGACCACTGCACTGTAGCTACAAATCATCTGCATGGTACTGAACTGTAATTTTAGCCTATCTGTTAGCAGTGCAAGCTGGGTCTGTGTAACAGAACCATTTTGTATCTGTGATTGCATGCTGGAGGAGGTGTGGGCAGATGGATAACAGGTGCAGTAAGATAAAGCCACTGTCCTGGTTTTGGCTGAAATAAAGTTAATTTTCTTCCTAGTAGCTGGTATAGTGCTGTGTTTTGGATTTGGGATGAGAGTAATGCTGATAACACACTGATGGTTTAGTTGTTGCTAAGCAGTGTTTATACTAAGTCAAGGACTTTGCAGCTTTTCATCCCGCCCTGCCCACAGACGCTGTGTACATGAAGCTGACAGGGGACACAGCAAGGACAGCTGGCCCAAACAAGCCAGCGAGGTATTCCATACCATATGATGTCATGGCCATTATATAAACCAGGGGCAGTTGGCCAGAGGGTACCATGGCTCTGGGATTGACTGGGAATTGGTCAGCAGGTGGTGAGCATTGTAGTTTGCATCCCTTGTTTTTGTATATACTATTATTTTCCCTTCCTTTCCGATCCTATTAAAGCGATCCTATTCACTTTACCTCAAGCCAGAAGTTTCACTTTTTTCCCCCGCAATTCCCTCCCCCATCCCACCGGAGAGGGGAAGAGGAGTGAGCAATGAGCTGTGTGGTGCTCAATTGCCACCTAGGGTTAAACCACTACAGCCACTAACTATGCAGTGATGAGGTTGCCCATATATAAAACCAGTCTTCAGGTAGCCACATTTCTCAAGAGCAGTGGCAACCACTCATCCAGGAACAGATGATCCGAAAACATCCCTTGCGTTCCATTTTACATACACGTCTCCCAGTGTTCTTCTTACTCCATATTCAGAAAAAGAAGGGTTTAAATCCGCTATCCCCAAGCCATCAAGCTATCCAGTAAGCAAATAAAGAGAGTCCAAATTCATGAGACAGCCCTGGTAACGTGCCCACGGGGTCTCCAGCAAGTGCGTTCTGTGAGCACAGCTGCACACAAAGCTGAAATTGCAGTTTACGAGGAGTTACCTATCGCAGGCTGAGACACAACCGTCTGATCGATTGTTAGGGTTCCCTCTCACCAACGGATTACAGGATGCTCGAGAGACTCTGTAGTGCAAACCACTATGAGTATAAACAGTGGAATATGGTCCACTGAGCATTCAGCTTCTTGTGCCAGGGACTGCTGTCTCAGTCTGTTTCATTTGCCTTTCCAGATCTCCTGTGTCTTTTTTGGCTGTTCCAGTTTCAGTACTTCTAGGGTTATTCTCCCTTGGAAGATTTACCTACAGAAAGCCTTTATTCTGGAATGGGGCATAGTTTTAAAGTGCAATGCCTGTTTCAGAATCTGAAAGAAAAAAAAACTCTTGCAAAGCAGTTTAGTTTGCAATAATGACTTAGGTCAGCTTCTCCTTGCAGAAAAACTTGCTGTGGTTTTAAAGGAAAGAACAAGATGAAGGAAAGCATCTTCCACTTCCCATGCCAGAACAGATTTCTTTAAACCATAGTTTACATTCAACTGTCTCAAAGCTTCAGCTGTAGAGAGACATTAACTCCTAGACTCTGCTTGTTGTAATAAATGTCACTATCTGGAGCCAGTGGTCACCAGGCCCTTCCTAGATATTGCAGGAGAGCAGCAGTGGCAGTGGGCACAACTATCTTCCCTCACACAGTAGGATGCAGAGCCCAGACAGATGTTCTCCATACCCTTCACAGCAAAGATGGCACAGCACATGACTGGGAATAATCCTACATACTGCCTTTAAATGGCTTCCATGCCACTAGCAGCATATATAGTTCAGCTTGAGGAGCTCTAACTTACAGCTTTAGAGAGCTTCAGGGGTTGCAGCTGTGCCTTCAGTAAGGATGCAGTCCCTAGTCCCAGGACAGATGAAGTGCGTGGGCAGAGCAGTGCTGTCCGCGAGCTCCAGCCATTCCCAGCCTGCTGCAGCGTGGCGGGCACAGGCAGTGCCATCAGGTATCCACCCAAGGTGCTTTGCATTCACAGCACACACCACATGCATCCTGCCCTACAAGCTGCACCAGGAGGCCTGTGTGGGATATCAAGTCACTGCATGGAAGTCACACTGTTCCATTCATAAATCAAACGATTTGCCTTTCCTGACATAACGCACTGGTCTTCCATCCCACCCATGTTATGTTCCCTTTTAAGCCAAGCTCATATTTTACCTTTTTTACTTCCCTCCAAACACTCACTGGAGCCTGATGAAATCCCAGTACCTCACCCTTTCAATCACCTCCCTCCTCCTCAGCAGAGGCTGGGACGTCTCTCAGGTTTGACCTTGCTCCAGTGCAAATATGCAGTGCTGCTTTGTTTCCCTTTTATGGTCTCTGTGCTTATTGCTGATGATGGTAATTTTAGTTTGTATCAAATCACAGCTAGATTGGTATCCAGTAATGTTTACAGTCCCCTATAATGTATATTTTGGAAATGCTAATAAGAACAGGTTTTGAAGAGGAGAAAGGAATGGCATTCAAATTGCTCACAGAGCGTGAAGGAGAAAAATACCGTCTAGTCAAGATTAGCTGTGGGTCTCTAACATTATCTTTTAATTATTATTAAATGGCATTGTCACAGCCTCTCGCGGGGGAAAACCCTTCCAAGCCTCCTAAAATTCTCAACCCACTGTTTATATTTGAAGTTTTATAGTGTGCGCTTTGAACCTGTCCCTGACACCCAATGTGATCACGTGTTGCACATAAAAAGATAATTTTCATTAAAAACTGGAATGCTCTTCCTGAGCAGCAACATGCTGCACATTCAACATGTGCACGGAACACAGAGCCATTTCCAGGGGATGCAACTGACACTTGTGAAGGAAAAATATAGCTATGAACACAGAATAGCTGGATCCTGCACTCTGCTTCCTTTGAAAGGAATGCATGAATGCACAAGATTGATTACGTTGTTCTTTTCTACACAGAGCTCAAGGCTCATTTTTCAGTCTAAATTAACAAATATCTACAGTATTGGTGCTCTTGCAGGAAACTAATGAACTGTTCTATATTCATCTTTCTCATTACAGATTTGTTACAGCTTATCACATGAATAATATTCCAGCTCTTAAGAGGAAAAAGAACCACCCTGTGTCAGAGAAAAACACCTTAATTTCTCATATGCACTTAAATAAGAAGTTAATTAAATAGTAAGAGGTCATTCGAGTCACTTTAAAGCTGCTAGCACAAGATGAACACCTGCCTTTTCTGTGCACAGGATGAAGTTTTTAAATTACATACTCTACCTGCTATCATAGATAAGGCTTTTGAAACAGTTTTGGAAAGAAACTGATCTCTTTTTGCAGCATTGTACATTACTCTGGGAATGAAATAAGGGCAAAATTTCATTCTACATCCATAAAGAGGAGCAGATCAGAACTCAGAGCCCATGGTCAAGATAAACTAAAGGGGCTCTGTGTCACTTGTTGGCACTCCTGCTTGTGCTCTATGGCTGTCTCAACCTTTGGGCCTTTTTGAAATACTGTAGTCTTGCAAGGATGTCCAATGGGCTACAGTGCCATTTAGAGCCCATATTGCATTATGGATTATAGACGAGTTTAATCACACCAGCCCTGCCTATAAAATCACTGCCCTTGGAAGCTTTTATGCTGCGGGGATCCTGCGGCAACCACAAAAGGAACTAGGGCATTTCCAGCTCTTGACAGCAATCTGAGATTGGAGGAGTGTCAAAGGGCAAGGGTTTAATCAAAAAGAGCCAACAAAATGGCATTTGCAAACACAATGCAGAGTGCTCAGACTCATTCAGTCTGTCACTCAAAGAACAACGTGAAGCTACAATTAAAAACCTGTAACTGCATCAGGGACCAGTCACACCTGACAACATACATGCAAGCTACATGAGTACAAACATAGCCTTTTTGGACTATATACTTAATGAAATTTATTGCTAATGTGATTAAAAATAAGAACAGTCCAGGAAAATCATATGTCTCCCGATGTAGGCAAATGTTCAGTTCTCATTCTGATTAAACACAGAATTTGGATGCACTGAAAAGCAAGTTTCCAAGTCCACCAAGCCAAAACTAGTCCCCAGAACCTGGGCACTACGCCTTCAGCAGAACAAGAAAGAGACCAAAAAAGTTATGGCTAGATGGTATCTAGAACTTTCTGAACAATAAAAAGACCACAGCTTTTATCTCCAAAAGTCACAAACATCACTGGAGAGAGAAATGGACCTTTCTGAGAGATAAGGGGGTTTGCTAAGTGTTCAGAAGTTCTTTTGATAACAAAACTGAGTGACGATGTTTTTTAGACCTCAGCAGTATGGATCAATCAAAAAAAATCAAAGCATTTTGAAGGATCCTTTTAAAACCATAGACCCATAAGAAACATAAGAAGTTTCAGCTGTGGGACTTTTCTATTCAACATCCAGAAGGTGGTTAAGTTTGCATCCTCATTCAAAGTGACAAGCAGCTACAATATCCCTAATATCTAAACACATGAAGTCAACCTCTTTCAAGCCACACAAAACTGACCAAGGTGCAAAAGGAATGATCATCCAATAAATTTTTCTAAATGACATTTATTTTTGAGACCTTCAACATTTTTAGAACTTGTGTCTTCCAAGTTATTTTGTTGTCTAAAAAATTCCCTCCCCCCAAAATCACTGTAAGGAGTTTTCCCTACACAAATGATGCAACTTACTACAGCAAGCAATCTATACCTGAAATAAATTCATTCCTCTGGATGCCTCATTCAGATAGTTTAAAAATTCCAGCCAAATCTGTAGACCATCAAAATTGGATTGGTATTGTTTTTGTAAAGGTAAAAAAATTGCTTCAAGGTATTAGAGATCAAAATGAAGATTAAAATGTGTTGAAATACAAGGTAAGCTTTCTAAGGACCTGCAAAGTCTGGATTGGTCTTGTTTATTTTCATGCAGGAAATATCTTTCAGCAAAATGGGAACTAGAATGTTAAATTCCTGCTTTTATTTCTTTAGGAAATACTTCTCTGAATGTACCCAAAAAAGCTTGAAAGGCAGTATTCCATTTTATGAAACTGAATAAAGAACAGCACAATACAAGATTTAGGCTAGCTACACCCAATATTACCATCCTCCTCTTCACCTGGTGTTCATACTCTTCCCCCCTTCCCATCTTTTTCCCTATTTTCCTCCATTTCTCTGCACTAAATTTAGCTTCTGCTTACCCCATCTTCAAATACCCTTTTTCAGCTGGTTCCCCTTTCCTCATAACCTTTTCTTCTTACTTTTTCACCTTCCTAAGCCAGCAGTACCAGTGCATAAGGTCTCTTCATGGCTTGAGAAGCATAGCTGCCTGAAAAGCTGCTAAAAACTGAGAATCTCACAGGAGGTGAAAACTACAATGTCAATCCATTTCTATACAGATGGTGTTTTGGACAGAGCAGTGCAAAATGCTGCGAGTAGATTCTAGTTCACTGCCATTCCCTTGGAAAGTGGAGAATAATAATGATGGAACTTGAACCTATCATTAACCTTTGCCCACCACTTCATCCTTCTTTAAAGTCACCATAGTCACACTTAAGATTGAGCATTGATTTTAAACGTGGCTATGAACATGGCTGTATTAAGCTACTATGTTTTTTGAGGCTAAACACTCTACCCTGGGCTCCTTAAGTCTGACAAAGTTCATTTATCCTGAGGATTTTCTGGAACTCATTACTGGGTAAAAATACTATAGCATTATTCGGGGAAGCATTTTTTCCCACCTGTCAATATATTTCCCGATAGCTCTGTCTTGTGAAGTTGAACATGCTCTCAGAAAGAATTCTCTGAGAAAGCAGCTTCCAATAGCTCATCAGTTCAAAGCAGACCTAGGGTTAATTTCCTCCGACAGTGTATTGTCCCTGCCTTGAGCAGTCAGGCCATTTCTTTATCACATGGCAGATGAAACATCTGTACAGCAAGGCCAAACTGCTCCTGCCAGGTTCATTATTTTGATAGCTTCCCAGGCAAAATCAACTGTTTTGTCACCATATTCATTTTGACTGTCCCACAGATTAAAACTAGCAGTAATTACTCCCCATCCCTCCAGCACTTTCCATGGCAGTGGACTGTTTGTTTCCACACTTTATCTTCCTGAGGTGTTGTTATGCCACTGCTGATGCAAACAGCTGGTCAGTTGTTACGATGGGTGTGTTATCATCTGCTGGGACTGCGTCATCTGTAATACATTCGATTGCCTACTCTCCTGCCATCAGTAGAGATCTACCCATCACACAGCCCACACAAACTTTCAGTTAGAAACACTTCTGCAAAAATTAGATGATAAAGCATCATGACGTAAGATAGACTGAGAGACAGGTCTTAAACTATGCAAGACCATATCTGAATAATACATTTAGCCAGATGGTATATGGCCTAATTTTTAGGGATCCTTAATATTTCCCACAAGTGAAATGTGAATCATGAGTTTTGCAGAGAAGCCGTTAGCCAAGCCAGGATCTTGCTGTATACTACAGGATTATAAAATAACGACAGCATCTACTGAAGTTATAGTTTAAAATTTAAGTCTACACGACAAACAGAGGAGAGTTAAGTGGGCAAAGGGATCAAAGTAATGACAGTATGCTTCAGTACTTGCTGAAGTGAAATAAAAACCAATTCAGTAAGTTTTAAAATGACCACATTATTTTGAAGACTCACGTGGCAAAGCACCAAGAGCTCACTCACCTTGGACAACAGTCCTAGGGGCTGGCTTCGCTTCCCACGTGCAATCACTGTCCTGCATCCTCTTATCACTGTATAGGAATGAAGTGAAGTGCTTGCCAGGTACAGGAAAGTGAAGGTAGAGGAACTAAAAGAAGCAAGGGATGTATTGCTCAGAGACCAGCCTCACCACATGGTGCACAGCTCATCGGGGCAGCCTAAAAGCTTTACTCAAAGTGAAGCCTACCTAACTAGCTGGGTACCTTTTGTGCCCGGCAAGATTTGAATCAGTATTTCTGTGTCTTCCCAGGCTCTTAACGCTGGGTGACCAGTTCATATTATGGTGGCTGAGTCAAGAAGCTGAGGACAATTACACCACATAACACCATTTTGTGGATCAATAACTCATTCAAGTAGTGGATGAAATAGCACAGCAGGACACTGGCTGACAGCCTTGGTGCAGGCCACAGAAAAGGATGCTTTTAGCACAGATTAGCTAAAAACATACAAAGGATGAGTTTGGCTGAACTCCACTGACATGAGCAGAGCTCTGTTAAATGAGAATCTGGTTGAATACAGTAAACAGTGACTTGCAGTGCACACTTGCAAATTAACCCGTAGAGCTACAGAAGCTCCAACAATCCCAGTTCCTATTTTTTCCCCTTGTTTCCAATCTTGAAATTTCATAAGCAAAGGTCATCAAGAAAACTTTTTTATAAGTAGTAAATATCTTTCACAATTTGGTATTTCCATGGCAACCTTTAATATGTTGCACAGCACAATATGTTCTTTAAATGCACTAAACTCATGAGAGACTGCACTTCATCAAGAGAAATGGACAGGCTTGTAATACTGCTGGCAACACACTTAATATAAACAGTATCTTGCACTTTCCTTCAAGTGTGTTTATCCTACATTTTCCTCTGAACGAAAATGACCCCGTTCTGAGCAAGAGGTTTAGGACTGCATCATACAGACAAATTGCCTGGTGCCATTCCCCTGTGCAGACAAGCTGCAGGACAGCTCAGACAGCTCATCTCTGACATTGGCCTATTTCTCCCTAGGAATCTGCCCATAAAAAACCCTGGCATTCTTATTAGCAAGACTGACCAAGACTTGCGTGGGTATGGAAACTGAACCTGAAGGGTGCATTGTTGCAGGTTAAGGTGAGCACATGTTGCGTCACAGACACCTGCAGACGGTCTCTTTGCTCTTCTCTGTGCTGTTTGTGCTGTGTAGAGTTAAACTTCACTTGCCAGAGGGGTCGGTCCAATACAAGTCACAAACATTAAGAAAAAATCATTAATATAAATTACAACCACAGCTGCCAAGTACTTGAAAAACCTTTGTGTATTTGTGATTCATAGTTGCACGATGCTGTCAAAACTGAATCAGAAACTAGATTATCACACCCCAAAAAAGTATCCTGTTCCACCTCATTTTTGTCTTAAAGCAGTGTGAAGAAATTGCAGTTCCCAAAGAAACACATACTTTTTCCTCATCATTTCTGTTGTGTTTAAACACACACACTCAGGACTACCAAGGTTTATCTGTTTGCTCTCATATCACACCCAGCAGACACAGGACACATGCTGTGACATACTGCACTTTATCTCACTTACAGCAGGTGGAAGTACAATTGCAACACGAAAGTATCAATAAAGGTTAGAACTAGATATTGCACCCAATGGAATAAATGTAAGCAGTCTATTGTCTGCCACCAGTAGAGGAAAATTTGAAACTGATAGGAGAGATGCCCTTTATAGAAGTTATATTCTTAATGCAACTACTATTTGGGGAAGGGTGTAATTAGCATTGTCAAGTGCTACTTTAAACCACATTTTTAGTAACCTAGTGAATATTTCTCTGAGTTCTAATTAGATTTGTGGAGAAGAAAAAGAAATAAATTAAGGGAGAGCACAAGGATGCCATCACATCACTAGGTCACCGCAGAGCTGTCTTCCAGGCACAAGGTGAATCACCAGGACTCCATTTTGCAAAAAGGTAACATTTTAAAATTCACTCCCCTTGAGCCTAATTCAGTCCAATTTAGGTAAAAGGCAAAGCTCCTATGGGTTTCAAGTGGGAGCAGAGCAGGACCAAAAAGAGTATTTCTTTAAAACATTTTCATAAATGCAAATCCAGCCTTTTTAATGTCACTCTTTCACAGTCAACTGTGGATCGTAACAAAACAGCAACACTATATTTGAACCAAGAGACAGAATCAACATCAGGATTTTTTCCTAACGTATCTTCACAATGAGATCATTCATGGCCTAGGGAATTCGCTATCTAAATAAGCAAAAGAGGTAAAAATTTTCAAGAAAATTATTCAAAATAGCAGAAGGACTCTGTAGCACAACTACCAGCCTCCAGGCCTGGAGAAACATGCTCCATCCTGCTGTGTTCCACCTCTGTCACCACCTCTGTGCTCTCTGCACCAATAAAAATACTGACAACTTCTACTTTTCCTGGTGAAAACAAGGAGAGCTTCTTTCAGAAAGGAGTTATAACACTGAGGCAGAAAAGTGATCTGATAAAAGTTTGCAGAATACATGGTTCTCTACACAGACATACTCTATAAGCTATAAAGACTCCCAAGCTGGGGCAGTCAGGACTATTTATACAAATGACAGCTCTGTATTGGATTCTTTGATGCTCTACCTCATCCATGCAGACTCAATTAGCTTGGCTACACTCCCAAAACTATGGGCATAGATAATACCACACAAGGAAGTAAACAAGGGTAAAAAAAACCCCAAACTACTTAGCTTCTTTGTTAGTAAAAACAAGAGAGGGTCCTAATGAAACATGGCAGCAACAAAGGACATTTATAGGGACAACTTTTTTTTCTATCCAAAGTCTTCAGAAGGTTGGGTTGCAGAAGAGGATGGAGTCTAATCATCAAGTCCAGTACTACAGCTAAGAATATAAATCTACTGGTTTTATACCAAGACACTTTGTGCCTTCCCTTGCAATGATGTGCCAGTCCATTCCCTGGATGTTTGTTCCTCATCAGGATTCTCCTTTCTTAAGTGATAAATTCAGGCAGCCTCTGTGCCAGCAGACTCTCAGGTTTAGCACACTTCCAGACAGAGCTGCATTTCTTGCTTGTTTTCCTGCTGCCATTCTTGTGCCTTCAAGAGAGCCTTTGTAAATATGATGTTAAAAATGGCTTTTGAGACAGTTTTCCCAGGTAAAAAATGTCAGATATAAACCCAGTGAGACACTGGCAAAAAAACCCTAAGACAAGACAGAGACTAAAAAAAAAATAAAAAAAAAATCTTTCTGCACCGATGAAACTGTCAAGCACCACAGAGGAGTCCATTATAGATGTTCTCTGTGTCAGTATATTACTCAGATTTCTCTCGATGAGGTGAATTTTCATGGAAAGAAATACTAGCAAAGAAAGATGAACACTTATTCTTGATCTTCAGAATCTTACATCTTATGTATTTAAATGAAACAAGACATGTATATCTATTTCTATCTCTTATCATGTAGATACAAGGCATGTATCTCTATCATAGCAACATAAAGGCCACCAAGTACAAACAATCTGTTTCATGGAATAGCGCATTCCTTTGCATTTTCAGTTATGAAATTTTAATCATCGAATGTTCTGATCTCCCTGATAACAAGTTCCCTGTCTCATTTTGATAAAAATAGCCCAATACAATTTTACATGCTGGCATGTGTTTACACAGAGTGACTAACTGGTCTGAGGAGGCTCTTGGAAGTTATTCAGTCCTTTCAGATTCTCTATCAGCACTTGGAACACAGACATGTTCAGCTTAGAGCTGTTCGTAGGAGAAATTAATGGGAAACCCAATGCCTTAGCCTTCATTGAAGTATAGTCATAGGAGTTATCTGCTTCTGCAGGTTAAAGAGCTGCTTCGGTCAAAAATGATTCCCTTCTGCTCTTCACCACTTCAGTCCCTTCCATTCTACCATCTGATTTTGTTTCCTAAAAGCTTAATGTCTAAGACCATGTGCAGAAGACAGTACATTTACTGAAAGAAAGATGACAAAGAACATGCACTTTGCCTCACCTCTCTGGAAACGGCCTTCAACAACTCCACATCTGATGGAAATAGGAAAACCAATGGAAATGTAGCATACAAAACCTGCTGTGGAATGAACCAGAGATACTGCAAACAGTATTTGAGAGATTTCTGCATCATGTATTCTAACTGTATCGCTGCAGGCACACTACCCATGGCTCACAACAACTGTTTACTAAACCAAAAAAAAAAAAGAAATATTATCTGCAGAATTGGCTCAGTGACCAGAATTGTTGGCATTTTGAGGCGCTTGATGGTTTGTGTGATAGAAACTGAATCTTAAGTTAAATCAAAGCAAATCCAATTGACTTCATGACTTCAACACTGTTGGCAAAAGGAGCTCTCGGACACAATCTGTCACAGTAGTTAAAGGTTTGATCTGGCAAACCTCTTTTCTGAGAAGTAAAACCTCCAGCAGAATATGCTGCTGATCAACACAGGGAAGTCTGCAGTATTTCTCCACTCAGCTGAGACATTCAGTGGAAATAACTCCTCTACTGTATGCCAGAAATTCCATCTCACAGTTTTCAACCACAACCAGTGCAGTACCATCCAGGCTTTCTTACAAAAGAATTCAGTATTTCTAAGCTTTTGAAAAGAAACAAAAGGAGCTAACTGCACCTTTGAAGATACTTTCATTATAAGCCCTTCCTTTTAAGGCCAAGCTGCAGAAAGTTTAGAAGAGCAGCACATGATGGGACAACACAGATCATCTTAAACAAGATATACATGTTGTGGCAAAATCTATAGAATCAGACATGTAATTCCATGTACTTTGATAACAGAGGGTGTTTTTATTCTTACTCCATCCTTTTCCCTTCTCTGTATTTGGCATTACAGTGAAATGTATGTTCCCAGTACCATAACCACCACTGGCTATCTTTAAAGCTTTATCATATCAAAAGTCTGAGATAGACCAGCTTCTCTCAAAACTACAACAGTGAAATTATTCCCCAAATAGGACCAGTCCTGTTTTATAGCTTATGAGCAAACATCATGATGACTTGTTCACCAAAGCACACAAAACCTATTCAAATATGTCCATACTTTTTCATACTATAACTTTGACCTTTTCATTTTCCAATTATTTCTCTCAGTAACTGAAAAGATTCGTTTCATGATACTCATAAGTTAGGGGGCCTTGGCAAGAGTGTACAATACCTTTAATCATTGCTGCCAAACAACTTGAGTTAAAGTAATAAATCAAGTCAGAACTGTCCTCTGCTGATAAGCAGAATTACCAGCAACACATGCTTTATAGCTTAAGGATACTACTTAAAATAAGTTAAGTCTTACTGTCACCTGAAAGAAACGCACACAAAATATAATCTTGAAGCAGCAGTGATGTGTTGCACAAGCCCAACTAGTAATTTTAACTTTACTGCTGTCCTTCCCATTACGAATTGGAGGAACACTGCGGGTTAGCAATTGGAAGCAATGGTCTACTTCACTCAAAAATCAGGTAGAAGAGCAGTTTTATTATTCATCAGGACACAGCCTACTCCTTTCATACAATTTGTTTTCATTTCAGCTGCCTGAACTTTGGAAAAGCAAATACTTCAATAAATTGACACTAGGTCATTGGAGTGTCCTTGACACCTCTCTGAGCCTCCTGTTAAGGTCCAGTCCTGCACCTGCTTTCTCTCATGCAGCTGTATGTACTTCAAGTCACCAGCCCCATTTTCGGCACCACAGTTTCATCTGAAGGAATAGCATAAAGGATGGGGGAGAAATGCATCAGCAGCTACCTGTATACTACCATGACTGGATTGATTTCGTGTGTAGCCAGGATGTAAGGACTGGCATTGATTTGTATTGATATTGTAAAATCCAAAGGCATGAAACAATATGCAGTATTGTGCATATCCACTGTCCCGCTCTGAGGTGACCACAGCCCACCTGGAAGGGACTGCTTTAGAAAAGGTTTGCAAAAATAAAAGTATTACTTGGATTTAAAGACTCACAAGCCTGACTTGCTTTTTTTTTGGCTAACCTGTCTCTGTCTAGCTAGGTGTCCCCAGTCAAGAAACAGACCTCCACCCAACAGGGGCTGGCTCCCCTCCCTAAGAGATGCAACACTTCCTCATCAGCTTTAACCACGTGGATTTTGTGATGTCTCGTGCAAGCCAGAAGACCCACCTAATGCAAATAAGGGCAAAGATGTGCCAGATTGTGTCTGCCCTGGCAGAGATGAGCCCAAGGGCCAGCAGCAGGTAGGAGAGCAGCCTGTCCATCATCTCATTTCCCATCTCCACCTCACAAGGTGCAGGCTGGAGGCAGGGAATAACAGTCTACACCTATCAGGGCCTCAGGAGAATCTGAGTTGGCAGGTAGGGAGCAGATGACAGCAGACCCATAGCTGCTGCCTCTTTCTGTGTTTGCCAGTCCAAACAGCAGTAAATAGGCATGCAGTGTAGCACAGGGACAGTTCAGTGACCTGTCAGCCAGGGCCAGCAGCTCTCTCCTAGGAGAGATTTTAGTTGAATTCTCCATTCCCACTGGCTGACTTGCAGGTGCTGTCTGGCCTGCTCGCATACTTGCACGCCAACTGTGGCCCAAGAAGGCAGGCACATTCCCCATGACTTGTCTTCTCTCTTCCTTTGTTACAAGAGTACAGTGTCAAGTGAGGAACTCAATAGATGGTGAGAGCTGACCAACCCTCATCAAAGCTGAGAAGGTTCACATCTGGGAAGATTTCCATTGTTTTATTAGAAGATGAATACACGTGTGACCATAAAAGGAATATTTTTACATGTAAAAAATGTTGCAAGAAGGGGTTCAGGTCTTTATTTGCCAATTTGTTTCAATCTGTAAATTCAGAGCAGAGAGATTTTGCAGGAAAAGGCATGCTGTTTTAGTGCCAGAAAGTTCATTTTTCTTCTTCCTAGTGGAACATATTTCTCACCCTGACACTTTCTGAATACAGAAATGTGAAACAGAGAAAGCCTGGAGTGCTAGTGAAATTCTGTAGAACTGAAAGAGCCACAGCCTCACCCAGCTATGCAGCCTCCCCATGAACTTAACGCTTATCTCTGTAACTGCCCAGGAGCTTTCTTCAATATTTGCACCCACGGAAAACAAACCATTGTCATGAATCCATTTCTAAGCAACTATTTTAACTACAAAGAGTAAAAAGCATTATGGACATAAAGGGAAAGATGAACCTATTTTTTTTTGAAAAAAATAAGTGTTGAAACAGTAGAAGCTACACATTCGAACAGCACAAGATCTGGAATCTCAACCATAACCTTGATTTGCTGCAGGGCTTCCTTGCCCATGCTGCCATCTCCCCTCACTCATAAAGCCAGGATTAAATCTTTCTTTGCAGAACTGTTAAAAATGCATTGCTATTTACCATCTGTTCAACTTCCTACTTACCTAGTCTTGACACAGAACCCCTTTCTCCTAGTTATCAGACGAAGAAGCAGAGTCGCAAGAGTTGCCAAAGACTCTGCCTCTCCCTGAACATTACTTTCATTAAAAATTATATTAGCACTTTAGGAAATTAATTCCAATTAGCTGGCCTGGCAGGTTGCTTGGAATGGAATATAAACTTAGTTTAGGAGAAATATAGGGATCACAGAGGGAGATGATATTTTGCTTTTAAAAATGCACCTCCAATAAAATCAGGGCAAGAAAGCATTAAAGCCACGCATTTGTCTGGCACTTTTTTGTTGATGACAATTTTGTTGACTCAGAACTCTGAATTCTGACATCACCTTGTTACAAAAGAAACATTTTCAGCCACATGTTATTTTTCTAGAGGGATTTGACTCATTCTTCCAAACTTTAATTTAGAATCAATTGTTTGCTGTGTTATTTTCAAACATAAAAGGCAGCACTGGCTCTTATTACCCCACAGAGATTTTTAAAAGCCTAGAATATAGTTGTGAAATAAGTAGATCCTTTATTGAAGGAGAGGACAGAGAGGAGGAGGAGAAGCACAAAAACACCTTCAATTGCTCTAATCACTTAGTTAGCCAAACATCTTAATGCTTTTCTTTCTGTTTCAAAGCGCAATTCTCTAAACCACTAGGGGTTGCAAGTTCATGCAACTCAAAGTCTAATAAAACTATTTGACTGTCATTGCTGTGTGGGTGGAAGCTCTCTTCTGAATCCATTTGGAAATGAAGTCACCCACTCATTTCCATACTTGATAAAGACCACAGGGCAATGACCACCTGCCAGCAGTAAGTGGGGGAAAAAGAGGAGGAAAAAAAAACACAAACGAAAAAACTCACAAAACACTTTCCAATCTGTAGAATTGTGACAATATGCTAGAAACCAACATTAAATTGCTTTTTATTCCTCAATAAACCTACTGAGCTTTGGACAAGTAAGTCTTTTCATAAGGATTTTTCTCCATCTCTCAAATAGGGCTCACAGTTACACACAGACTTACTACAAAACATTTCCACAAATTCACTAGGATTGGTATTGTGCCTTTTAAGAGCTGTGAATCAGGACTTTGCATGAAAATGAGAGGGAGATAATACTGCTTAGCAAATCAAGCTCCTTCTCCAACATTGCAACTGTTCACACTGATCAACTTTTTATCATGATGAGAAACATGTATGCTCCAGAAACCCACAGTCAGCTTAAGCAACAACATCACACTCACTCGCATGCTGAACTGACAAGGCAGGTGACATCTTCCACAAGTAGGGTGCAGAAGATTAATTTCTCAAATTTATTTTAAAAAACCCACAAACTCAAAACAAATGAACAAAACAAAACAAAAACAACAACAAAGACCCAAAGCAAAATAAACCAAACCAAACCAAACCAACCAAACAAACAAAAAAAAACAACACAAAAAACCCCACCAAAATGCTTATGAAACTTCCTGGCAATGCCATATTCCATCCTCCACGCTGAGGATCACACAACCCTGACAAGTGTCCTGTGTGCATCAATGCAGTGAACTTCAAATTCAGGCTTAATCTAGGTCCCGTGTCTGGCCCAGTGGCCACTGGCTACCTTGGCATCCTGGAAGGAAGGGCCTGGCACGTCTTTTAGTACAAGCCCCCAGTCAACTCTAAAGCCCAGCTTTAGAAAGAAAGACTGAAAGTCTGAATTGGCTACAAGGAAAAAAATCACTAGAATGATCTGATCTTTTCTCAAGATCACAAGGAGCTCATTTGCAAAGCTTAACAAAAGCAAGATGGGGAGGCAATTATTCATATAGAGAAGAGAACTGATGTTAGAGAGCTCTTAGTCATGCAGATAAAGGCAAAACACAATCAGAATATTTTCCATTGAAACATCCCAATGATCAAATTTGAGAAAAAAGATCTTCTGCTTCCAGCTTGAATATGTCTTTTTACCACAAGGGTAGCTCCTTATTGTGATAGTTTACAGAGGACAACAGTAATTAACTATCATTTAGGACACAGTTTAACCATGAGCAAATATTTTTCATCAAGAACCTTCAGTGCACCAGTACACGCTCCAGCTTAAAGCAAAAATATTTGGTGGAGTCTCACAACATGTCACATACGAGTTATAACTTAAGTCCAAACATAACCACGACAAACGAGGAATTACTCTTTGCAGGGCTTTCCCAGCTGGCAGTATGTGGCAAATCGAGTAGCTTTGCAGAGATTGGCAAACAAGCTGTGACCATCCCCAGGCACATTCCCTTCAGTGTGGAAGGGGTGGCTGCTAATCAAGACTGGATCTGTCAACCTTACTGCCTTGGGGTGAGGTAGTGGAACTGGACACATGGATACTCTCACACAGCGCTCTTCTGCTCCATCCCATGAAAAACACTAGTTTGCTCAAGAGGTAATGAAAAAAAAGTAGTATCACTAAAAGATGCTTATTTCTAAATAGTGGATAAATTGTACATATCTGTGATATAAGCTAAATGTGCCGTAGTGGGGTACATATTCCTTTTATTAGCAGTCATGCAGAATTTGCTACACTGAAGTGACTCTGCAGCTGGCAAATAATGCACTACTTTTAAAACTTTCTTCAATAAAAGCCTTATATCACATTGCTATTAATTTGTCTCAAATTTTATTATCTTCAGGATGCTCTTCTTAATAACTCTTTTGAAATTGCGAATCCTGGCTGAAAGCCAGCCATAGTGACACTGAAATTAAGAAAAAACGATCCCTGAAAGCTGAAAGATAGCAATACTCATCAAAAAATAAAGCAAAATGTCAGTGTTATTTTAGATGTTGACATTTTAAGTAAACCATGACATTCTCTCTCTGAAAACTTCCATGTAACTGTTATACAGAACAGGTTCCCCATTAAAACTTCAAGAGACATAGTCATTTAAAAGTCTAGAGAAAATACATCCAGCTCATTCAGCATAAGAATACTGCGTCTGAAAATTTCTCACACTTAAATAACATAATTTAATGGGTCCCTCCACTCCACTAGACTATGCACTCTCTTTTGAGGTAAATGCTGGCAACAGCTGAAGAATGAGGAAGAGCCATAGAGAAAATAAATGCTTTCATGTGAACTAGGAGAGGACAGTAGTTATGAAGAAGCGGATAGGCAACCAACAAAGTGTGACAAAGACTATATTGCATATAGGTGCTAATGTAAGGCTACTCTTCAGGCATTACCAAGGGAGAAACTTCAAGTGAAGGCATGCAATTTAACAATGTGTAGCAGGGCTCACCCCTAAACAAACAAATGGAGAGAAACTGTGAGTCAGAAGACTAAGCCTTTCTTCTACTGCTGCTCTGTTACAAAAACACAGAAGTCACAGGATCTCTCCAAGCCCCAGCTTCTTGCCAATGGTAGTTAGAGAAAAAGCATCTCAAGAACGTTTTTTTTTCTTTTGTTGCATAGAAACAACTCATGCTCGTACCAGTGGTGCAAGCCTGAGCAATTTAGACAGCTTCCTGAGCACGTGCACGCACAGCTACACGTGCTTGGGCAGAAACACTAGTTCTATCACTCTGATTTCAGGACATCTCTGCTGAGTTATGGTGAAGCAAACAGGAGAAGAAGATAAACAGAGGACAGAGAGAAAGTGAAACTGAGCTTTATAGGGAGACCAAAGGGATAAATCCACCTGTCTTCCTCTTACAACTAACAGCAGAGCCTCAGCACATGGCTCATCTGAAGCGCTGTGATTCTCCCAGCTGAGATCAGCACAGTCCTACAGAAGAAGGGAATCAGTGGGCAAGGCTGTGCAAGGCCAGCAGTGTCCAAGGTGACAGAAAAGGGAAGGTTGTTTCGGTTATGCAGAATCTGGTCTCTCATTCACTGCTGTGCAGAGATGACTTTTTAAAATGTGAGGCTCAGGGAACTTCATCTATCTTGAGCTCAGTTACAGAATGATGACTCACTCCAATTAAAGTAATGCAGGATTGAGAAAGTTTGCATGTCTTCAATACAATTATCACCCAGGGTTGGGGGAGATAAATTACCAGAACCAAAGCACTTAACAAATTGTCATTGTTTTCCTTCACCTTCCTTCTCTGGATGGGAAAGGTCAAAATTAAGGGTGTGTTTTAGCAACTACACAACAGGCTATGAAGAATCTCAATGCTGAGCAATCCAATACATACCAGACTTACACTAGCCTCAAATTGTAGACAATGATGATATCTCAGTTTTGCCTTTCAAAATTCATGACCCTATTACCAAGGCTTACCTTTACTGAAGCTGTTTATTCCTGTCATAGGCAAGGCATTATAACTAGTACATAAGAAAACTGTGGTAAGAATGAAAAAACAGCCGAAAATTGATTGAATCACCATGGACAGAGAGAGGATAAAGCAACTCTAAGAAGAGATTAAAATAAACCTAAAATGAGAACTGGGATTTCATGAACTCAAGGAAGATGCTGCTTTCTCCCTACCAGTCTGGAAAGGAAGTCTCAGATTGTCTGTGATCTGCTCTAGCATGGGCTTAGGTTTACATTTTTCAGGTGTTGCAGTGATGACAGTGAAACAAACAGAAGGAGGGAAGTCTAAAGAAATTAAGTTCAGTTGTAGTAAATATGAACATCTTTAGCTAAAGCCCTGACTATAATGCATTTGGTAGATAATAAACACTCTCTTATAGACCTGCTCATACCAGCATCCCAGAGAGCTACCAATGCTGTTAAAAATGGCAACCCCCACCAGACCCTGTAACTGAAACCATCTTTTTCCTCATGAAGTCTTAGTTTTACATAGAATTTTAGGCCTGAAGCACAGTACAGAGAAAACATCTCTCCAAGTTCTTATAAATCAGTAGATAGAAACTAGAGGAAAAAGCTGGAGAAAATATCCCACTCCTTTTTTTTACCTCCACTGTGAAGTTTGCTGTTTCAGGCAATTGCCTCACACTTGAAGTCAGTAAGGCTGGCTGAAAACCTCAAGATCACAGGAATTACTTAAAAAAAAACAAGAAGAGAGGGAGAGAAACAGGCCAAAAAAATCACTTGGAGACTACACACCATTGAGATGAGACTGTAAAGCCCAGCAGTATAACTAGGATTGCTTCTGCTTTGAAAAACTGTTCAGCTATATTCCTCATTTCCAAAGAATAAACAGGTCATAACAAGAATTAGAGATTGTCAACAGTAAGAACGACTGAAGGATTATTTATTTATTTATTTGAATGAGACAGCAACAGCACAGACCCAGGAGGCCCTTCTGAGATGCCAGCCTTGGGGTTAAATGACTTCCAGTCTAGTCCCCAGTAGAAGATTCTTACCCTATAAACTACCTCATATAAATGTAATCCTAATGTGAAGCACAGCTATGAACACAGATATTGCTGCCTATCGATATAAAACATACAATTCCCTGAGTACTGGAATTAAGGAAGTGGTCTCCAGCAAAACTGCATCTTGGGCTCAGTGATATCTCAGCACAAGCTTTGAGCAAAGCTCTTCCCACACCTGGGACCGTGTCACAGGGCTCTGCCCTGGGCAGACCCTCTCGTGCCCACAGGAAGAAGCTCATCTGTAGTAACACAGTTACCTTTGAGACTTCTACCAGTCTGTAAAATCTGGTTGTCATTTGCCAATGCGCTAAAAAATGAAGGGGAAGAGAAGGAAGGAAAACACATGCAGAACCATCTTCATCTTGCATCCTTGTTTCCTATGGAAACAAGGCTAAACCCAACACATTACAAAATGAACACTCCATTTAGTGCCAGTTCTGTTTCAGAGCATAAGATTACAGAGAAACCTCAAGTATTTGTCCTTCACTGTCTCAAGCAGAAATTTCCGTAATAGTTGCATAGATCCCTTTTTCGTGTCATATTGTATTACGGCAGTGCAATGGGGAGGGGAGAAAGGAGAGCGAGCAGATGTCACTAGGTTTTGAACACATCATTAACATAGGGTTACCCCAACACTGAACTGCTGCTAAAGAGCCAGACAAATTGTCTAACCAGATGGTCTAGATTTTTTATATCATTGTATCTCCTGTGCAGAAGTCATACAGCTTGCTCCTCACTGATGCAGCTGTCATATCTAAACAACGCACCGTACACAAAAAGAAAGGGTAAAAAGAAAACCTGTATATTCAAGTTTATCAAGTGTTGCCATTTGCCTACATGTACAGTTCTTGGAGCTACAAAAGAACAGCAAAAGCTCAAACCACCTTTGCTTTTTCAAGCATCCTCTTTCTTCTCTGGAGAATGACTCCTCTTTGAATGTGAAAAAGAACCAGCATAATTTTAAGTCGGCTGGACATACTCTAACCCAGAAGAAAGGAATTACTTTCCAAGTGCCTCCTAAATCACTTGGTCTTAGTCCCGTGTGAAGCTCTGAATCATCTGTTACATATAACTTTTAGGGAGGCAGCTTTTCAGAGTAATTTATCTTCTTCAGCACCCACAAGAAGCCATCTAAATTACCCATGCAGAAAGATAGTAACTTCACCAGGCAGATAACTAAGCTAAACACCAAAAGCTCAAACACCTTGTACATGAAAGAAAAGTCTGTTAGGTGAAATCAACAGAGGAAGACAGGTGTATTTAAAAGATCTTCAATCTACGTACCATCTTAGCAAGTGTCTTTTCCAAGTCTACCACTTACCTCCTCATCTGTTCAGTACAGACACTATTATCTACTGACCATTTTCCTGAGGCCCAAACGCGACACTTTTGTTGGTGGCTTCTTTAGACTACCAGACAGCAGACTCTGGGATCTGCCATTAGATAGATTAAAAACACTTCCAAATAGCATGGAATTGCTTTGTTGCAAAGAAAACCTTCTCCAAGAACAATAGCCCTTCAGTGCTCTAACAGGGTTGTAAAATCCTCTAAAAGAACAACTTGCAGCATTGGCCCTCAACACACCCTTCCGAGCACACAAAAAGAAAGGCTTCTCTTTGGTGCTGCTAGGAGGGAAATCATGACCTTCATTCAGCCAGCTACTAAGCAATGCCACATCCTTCCATCTTCCAAAACTCACCAAGCACCATTGAGTTGCAAGCATAACATTTTCCACAGCAAAACACTGATGCCTCCCTACATTCAAGTCTGTAATCACATTTCCAGAAGTAGTCCCATCTGTTTATTAAGGACTTATCAGGCATGAGATGATCAATCTTCCAGTCACTGTTAAAAACATTTATTTCTTGTTTCTTTTTTGTAATTTCAGACTCCTTCTCATTAAAGAGTATGCTGTACTCTAGAGAGAGATGCATTATACCTAGCCAACATCAATAGTTATCCAAAAATATTGTCTCAGTCTCCCCACTGGAAAGTTAAAGGACACCATTCTGACACACAAACACACCAATGAACAACCTATGGCCTCATTTTCCAAAAGAGACAGTAATTCACATATTCACCCAACTGTCCATAAAGATAATCTATTTCTCAGGCAGCCACATTGTCAAAATGCACAGACATTTGGCTATTCCTAATGTATTCTAGAATTTCACCAGTCAGTAAGTTTTCACCTAGTCAGACAGAAAAAAACACTCCACCTGAACAACCTCATTTCTTTGCTCAGCAAAGCATGGTTTTTAAGAGCAACCCACCAACTCATCTAGTAACAGAGAAGTCATTTGTAAGTCAAGGCCAATCTCTTCATTACAGCCACTGAGAACTGATAACTCAGAGTAAGGATAGTCTATGAGGAGTAGGACAGTTGTCCACTTAAAACGCCTGGATGTAGAAGACAAGCTGTGGCAGTGCTTATTCTAAAGTGGGTTTATCCTAACAAAAGTAACCTCCTTTTTCTCAGGGTGATTTTGAGACAAACAACAGGTCCTTAGCTAGAGTGCATTCTGAAACATGAAGTCTGAGCTTCCATGTCATCTAACAGTAAGGTGCCTTCTTTCTATGGTGACACTTACTCACTAGCTCACACCACCCACATCACTGCTAGAGAGGACTCTCAGCTCTGCACTGAAGCAGGTTTTCCCCCAAGCATGGACACAAACAAGCCAAGGTGATAAAACATTCAGAGAGAGAGAACTTACAAAACCTCCATTCAGGCTACATACTGCCACTCTGCTCTGGAGTGCTCAGAACCAGTCTGCTCTTGCTCACGTGCAAACTCATACCTGGAAGCCCAGATTTCCCCAAATGCCAATGTCAGCCTCTGCCACTTCTGATGTGGAGCCTTTGGCACTTTAAGACCACTTCAAGTTCCCTCTGGACTCTTGTCACCATGAAGCAGGAAAGTCAAGTAAGGAATCACTAGCTGGGATTTCCTTTATCAATCCTCTGACATTTAAGGAGACCAATGTGCTTGATAAGCCCTTAGTCCTGACTCAGGCAACTCAGAAAATGGATCCAGGCTTTCAAGGCTTCTGGCACAGCCACATATGGAAATCAGACATCTCAGAAAGGCTTCACTCCACACCCTCATGCCATAACAGGGATTCACCAACATCCCACTAATAGGAGGTGTCTTGTACATTAATATCTCTAAGCCCCCATTTCTCTCTAGCATACAGGTGTTGGAATGAGGGCTGAGCACTGGATATCATCATGTAGCTTGCCAAAGAGAGACCTGACAGAGCAGGGTTCACCTTCAAGATTTTTTTGGCATGTGTGTTGAGTGAGGAGGTCATGCTGTCCTGGCTCAGCTTTAATTAATAGTTCATTGTGCCAGGAAAATGAAAGATGCTCTATCCACTTAAAGAACATTTAAATTTATTGAACCCACCTCACTGCACTACAAGTGCAGCTGGAAAGCAAACATCATGGGAGCAGAAGTACACGACATCACAGCCCCACAGTTAAAACACTCTCTTGGAATTCGAGTTGGTGCTGGAAGCAAGGTTCAAGGTCCTGTTCCTAGAAATATGAAACACCTGAAGAGCATGTAACTACACCTAGGTTCACCCAGCTCTCCTCACTAGGTCATTGCAATAGCATAGCCTGTTGAAAAATCAGGACTGAAGCTTGTAATTCTGATGAGTGATGGCAATAAAGTCGGATGTGATGAGTCTTCATCTTTTAAAGGCAGTTCTCTCCACTACTCTATAGTGCTATGGATCTTTACATTACTTTAATGAGATGCCAAGATAAAAACCACTCCAAAAGCATTACTGAATACTATCGCCTCCTCTCTCCCCTGCTTCAATTTATGTCTCATCATTTTGCCAGTGCAAATCTTCTTATTTGATAATCTCTCTCAAGCCTTCTGAAACAATTTTAGAAACCTGAGTCAAGTGGATGTTAAATTTTGACAAGCTTTTGAGACGAAGAGTTATGCTTAACAACTGATCCAAAATGGTTGTCTCAAACATTCTGGTTTTGAAAAGAACAACCACCTAGATTTTCTTTCTCTTTTTCAGCACATCTGTCTTGCCTCAAAGAGAGCTGCTCCCTTGTTAGTAGTAGCAGAAGCAAAGGGACAAATAAGGCTTGATGTAAACCTTATGACTGATTATTTGCACATCCTTCCACAGTTGCCCAGTGAAATGAATCCCTAGCACCAAATGTGTCATTAAAATCACCTCATAGCTCTGAGATTGGCACCTGTACATAAGGAGGCAGCACGGCTGAGAGGCTAAGAAAGCATAAAACTGCATCTGGTAGAGTATCGTTAGTGCTGCGTGGCCGTTTAGTGTAGAAGTAGCATCTCTGCTGCATTGTCCTGGTTGAGATACACAGGGAAGTTTATGAAATTACATTTTCACTGAGTATTAAGTTAGTGAAAGCCAAACAGACAAATACCAGAATCCACATGTAAATAAAATGGATATATTTTACTAATGTATGTGCACAAGGGAAGGAAATTGCAAGGGATATCATGACTTCACCAACTGATAAGGCACATACACAGTGTTCCTTTCGATGGACTGCTGGGACTCGTCAGGGCATAGGAACTGCAGGCAGACTGATAAGAGCATCAAAGGAGGCTCTTACCATTTGCATTAATGTAATTGGCTGTAGCACAGGGATGTGGACAGAAATTAGTGATGTCAGTAGTTTGTTATTTTCACTCATTGTTCTTCCTTCTCCTCCTGCAATTAGAGCAACTACACACATAATGTGATGCAAAATTATATCGACTGAATTTAGTCTACTAGCCCCAGCAGACAATTTCTGTTGGTATGTTGTCTTCCAACATGCAGCACAATGCAACATCTGAGGGTTACGACAGATAGTGATAAATGGCATGGACCCATTACAAAGAATCATTACCAATTATGCCTTCAGCATTGAGCTCTGTTTCTTCCAAAATGAAACATTTCTTTTCTAGAAAGAGGCAAAGCTATTTCTGTGACAGAGTCCTGTTCAAGTATCCTGTTTGTAAACAGGATAAGAACTTGTCAGGTCTGTTTAAAATCCAGGACTGGACAAAGTCACTCAGGTTTTGCTGGAAGGGCCTATTCTGGTTGTCTGGGACAGCCCCTGCCTTCTGTCAAGATGCGCGAGCGCTGACAAAGTGGCTTGGCAACCATCTTGTCAGAAGCAACAACAACAAGGAAAGAATAGCACAGCTTAGAAACAAGAGAACAAACTTACACCGCTTCCACCACTGTGACCTTTTCCTTGCAAAGGGAGAGAAAGTTCTGTTATCAGGAAGATATTAGAAGAGACCTTGAAAAAACAGCACTGCTTAGCCAACTGGTGGAGATTGTTCTGTCCTCATTTGAAGTGTTCCATGGAAGTCTTAATTCTGAGAGCACAGCAAGAAATGCCTAAAACCCAAGCATAATAACTGATAATGAACAAAAGAGAGAAGAAAGGTCTTTAGCTGAAGTCTTGCATTATAAATCTAATTCTACAATTTTAAACAAGGTGAGTGCAAAATACACTGACATTTCAGCCTGAAACAGAACAAAGCATCAAACTATGTATACAGTTGAGTGGTTCATAACTTGAGGACTGCCACTAGTTCTCCATATGAGTGCCAGACATGTCCTTCATCTACTTACGCAACAAAAGTGTCATTATATGTAGGCAGAGTTTGCTGAAGCTACAAAGTTAAAAACAAATGGAAAAGCTGGGTGCACTTAAGGATAACATTTATCTCGTATGCTTTCATTGACCTTGCATCAAGGACTAGAGCTGGTGCTCTTTCTGGATTTCAAAGGAAAGTGTAAGTACTGGTGTGTGTAAGAGCCATCTCACCACATCACAGCATGGGAAAAGGGTCTCTGTCGGTCCATGCTGGCAGCTCAGTGGTTCCCTTCTCCATTACTGCATTCCTCGCCATTACAAAATGACAGATTGTTAGGAAATAAAATCCAATCATACAGTGAAATAAAGAAAGCTAAAGAAATGAGCTGCCCTAATTAAATCTTATGATCAGGTCTATTTCAAAAGAGAAGGTTGGTTGGGGTTTTTTTTCCAGCTTGCCTAATTCATGCATTCTTCAACAGCCTCTGTTTTGCAAGTCAAAATTCTTTGGATAAGATTTAGTCAGAATCAGTACTATTTAGCAAGGTGTTATTTACCAGTTGTTCTTGCCCTGATAGGTGAGAGGATATCAGGTCCTCAGTGAGGTGGGTTTTGGCCACCTTGTTTCCCCTGTTACATTACTTAATTCTGGATTCAAGATAGGGAGAACTAATGAATTTCTCAGGAACTGAAGAAGACCCAAAAGCAAATCACATCTATGCCTTAAAGACAGGGGTCTCACCAACACCATTTAAAGAATTCAACCCTGGCAATGAGTTATTGATCCAGAAATACCCCTTTTTCTACATGTGGGATTTATATTGAAAACCAGCTCCTGGTAAAGGAGCAAAGCTTTTGCTTCAGAAAGGTTTTATATGGAGCTGAACTTTAATGGTCACTACTCAAACATGAAGGGTCAGTTCTTACTTCTCTCAAAGTTGTTTAAGGGATCCCTGTAAGAAAGTCCTGGTTTCCTATCCAGAGGAAAAGAAAAATAGATATAAATGCAAGTGGGAATTCAGCCTTCTGAAAGAATCAGCATTTGTTGACTAAATTAATTTCCAAAGTAAAATTCTAGGAGATAGAAACTTTGTCCATGTGTGAAAGATCTGAATGCCATGGTGATGGTAGTGGAAAACACAAGTTTATCCTCTGCTGAAGCCTTGCTGCTTGTTTAGCACGGTCCCTGTGGACTCTGAGAAGCCTGAATCCTTCTGGAAAAAAAGGGGATTCTTGGTGATTTGAGGTGAAGAAAGAGATATTCAAGAAAACATGATAAATATGTAAAAGCTCTACCTTAGCTGGTGTGGCTAGAACTTGGGGATACTTCATCCAGACTCCACTAACACAACTTACACTAGAAATCTTATTAAGGGGAGCTAGCAGCCACTAATAGCTGCAATACACAACTGAATCCAGAAATGATGGACTATTTCCAGCTCTGCCACTGCCTGGAAGCACAAAAAAGTCCGAGTGCCAAGGAAGCACCATTAGATAGCAGCAGTATGAATTACCCATTTTTGTTGCATTAATACAGAAATGATGTCTCTTTGTAGATCAATAGGAACAATGCTAGTTTGTCTTCCTGCTTGTCCCCAGAAAGTGGCATCTGCTTTTCCTTACTTTATAAACAATTCTTAAATTTTACAATATGCATCTTCTCAGTTTGTATTACTAAGTAGATGCATTAATACATCACACCCAGAATTAAAAGAGAATGATGTATTCCAGCCCCCTCAAACACCTGGTTTTGTCCAAACGAAACATTAATCAAAATCCTATTTAAACAGCTAGTGATACAATATAGAAAAAGTTTGGGGAAATATGGATAAAGTTTGTTTTCTTATCTTTCCCATTCAGTGACCATCTTCTTCAGGCTTGTTTTAAGCTCACCTTTGGTTGAGTTACCATACTGGTATGTTCTACTCCACACTTCACCAGTGCTCTACTTTCTTCCTCTATCACTTAAAGTTATGATCCAGAATTTTTAGGACCTCAGTACAAGTAACGTAGTTTCTTTATTGCCATCAGTCTTTACTCTGAATTCTTATCTGCTAAAAAGTTGTCTAAACCCACAAGCTGCCCTCAGAGGAAAGCAAACCTTCAGCTGCAGCAAATCTATTCTAAACAACTATGGATGGTGAACTCAAACACTTCTTTCCAGGTAATCAGTCACCTAAAATTGCATAAAGGCAGAGAAGGCATCCTAATTCTGGCTCCTTTTCTCCTTTGCATAGTTAACCACAGCTTTTCTCTGCATTTTTGCTCCTGACCTACTGAATTTTCACAATTAGATTCAGGAGAAGCAACTAAAGCATAATTAAAACAATGGAGAAATATAACTACTGCTTAAGCATTCTTCATCAATGGCAGCACACAGAAGTCCACTTAAAAACAACTAAACGCACAGATAAGCATCGCAAGTGGAGTTTGCACTTCCTGCTTTTTCTTCTGAAGAGGAGCAATGCCAGGTGATAAACATGTTTCAGACACCGGTTTTATGCAAATCCTCTGGAGCCAGGAACTGCCTGCTGGGAGCTTGGTCTCATCTGCAGAGCTGTTCCAGTTTCTGGTTCTCAGGTAGCAGCCCTGCATACACTGAATGAAGAGCCTCCCTACACACCAGCTCTACAGAAATCCATCAGTTCCATGACAGGGGAAATAAACATGGTTTTCTATAGATTTACAGTTTGATTCTCTGAGATTTAATGAAGTTGTAGATTCATTCTTTCTTTGCAGTTGGGATATTTATAAAAAGCTCTTTCTTTTCTAGGATTCTCCAAAAAGGGCAGAGGTCAATCTTTCAGTGTTATGATCTCTCTGAAAGGGCACTTATGCATGGGGTATCTTGTCCTCCACCTGCCTGACTTCATAAGACTTCATCTGAAATCTCTGGTGGAGTTTTTTTGGTTGACAATAGTCAACACATTTGAAAGTCATGGTGAGGAAGGAAAAAAGGAAGAGAAAAAGATTATTTGAGCCTATTTTTCCTTGGAAACCAGGCCAAGAATAGTACAAAACTATTCATATTACCATTTTATACTTTAGATCACCTGCAGCTCTGTAAGCTAGTCCTCTGAAGCCCAAGAGCATCCTTTAAGAATGCCCTAGAAATCCCTGTGTCTTATATTTCTTTCAGCATCCTTTTTCATATATGCTAATTAGAGTGGAAATGATTAGAACAAAATTAATTTACCCATCTGTATTTGTTGTTCAAGCTTTCCCCAAACGCTGAAAAGTCAATATATCAGAGCTACTTCTAGCTTGTCATAGAAGGTGTGAAGAAATACAGAGCATTTGACTGGTTATTCCTGTCCCTACGGAATTCATGGATTTAAGGATCAAACTGTCAGAAAGGGTGACTGTCATTAACTGTAAGTGGTAATTGCTTCCAACAGCCCATGTGACAATGCATACATCGCTTTAACTAAAGCATGTTGTCCAGACCAGCTGTAGACTAAAAGAAAACCCCAACTCTTTAACAAAATCAGAAGACTTGGAACTTTAAAAAAAATAAGGATGAAATCTGTGCCTGAAGTCTTTATCACAATGGTATTTCTCTGTCCTCTGGAGTGGCTTGTCTGACGTGCCCTCTTATGAGATCGGATGTCTGCTAGGTCAGCCAGACACTAGCCTCATGGGGTGACATGGGGAGGGAACTGGGTGACCAAACCGCTCTGTAACTTCTAGATTACCGCAGTTCCTGACAGAAAGCAGGTCTGGCTAATCTCCGTTTAAAATCTCTACTCATCTGGGACAAGATCAACAGATATTTGGCAGTGATGACAACCAGTTAGGATTTTATTTCTAGCCTTACAGATAGAAGCCAGAGGAAATGTTCATTCCTGCGATATCTCAGGCTCAAGGAGAGGCTGACTGCACCACTGACGTCCTTAGAGTTCCTCCTAAGGTTTTGTCACCTACACATTGGATAGGTATACTTCTCTGCTCAACAGTGAGTAGAAGCAGACCTAGGAAAAAACGTAGCTACAAAACCTCACTCAATGCATCCTTTCATTTGACAGTGAATCCTTTACAACTGCAGTAGGATATACATCATTTTTGTCTCTCCTGCTTGACCACATATTGGGAAGCACGCATTCTAGACACTGTTTGCTTCTGAGATTGTTGTACGAGACCGAGGCAAAAGCCAACCTGTAAGATGCAGAACATTGTTATTATTATTACTACTATTATAATTTCTCTTCCTGCAGTTGCAGAAGGAAATAGAACTGGTTGGATGTCACTTGTTCTCAGCAAAGTCACTCTGGCTGTTACTCATCTCTGCATTATGTCCCAGCTGCTTGCACACTGTGCTATTATTTCTTTCAGATTTTTCCAGGAACTGAAGTGCAGTTTGATGGATCTACAATTCCCCAACACTTCTCCCCGCCTCCCCTTTTTTAAAAGGCAGGCATTATGTCTGATACTATCCATTTTTCCACTAGCTCAAAGACCTCTCAAATATAACCAGTACAGTAACAAGGACGTTTCAGCTACTTCTTTAAGTGTTCTTGCAGGCCTTCTTCTGACAGCAAATGGGGCTTTTAAGAAAATGGCTCCTACCAACACTGAGAGAAGCACCTATGCTCCAACGCCTGTGCACAGGTTGTCAATCCAGGGCAGTTTTCTAGCAGTTTCATCAATCTCTTCTCACATCACATAAGAGTCACCAAAGGTTTGTATGTGACACAAGGTCACGTAGTTTCTCCTGAAACAAAAACTCTGAAAATCCAATAGCCTGGAATAAAAGCCTTGCTAATATCCTGATGTGTTGCATTTAGCTCTACCACTCTCATGAAAAGCAGTGTATCTTCCCTACAACGGACAAAACTACATTACTCTGAGTACACTTGAAATATTTTATTTATGTACAAAACCATGAGCCTTTCTGGAAAAAGTACTGCCTACTGTCACACAATGGAACACAAGCTAAGAGCCATGTTGATATAAGCCATTATCATACTTCAAAATAAATACTCATCTGATAGAAATCCCAGGTATAAGCCAAGCCTAACATGCCTCACAGCCAAAAGCAACATTTAAAACATTTGTTTAGATGGATTGCTTTTTCGTTTAACTGTGACCATAGAGTCCCACAATTTTCTTAACGCTTCCATTTAAAATGGATGTACACATTCTGCATCCAGTTTCATACCGATAAAAGAACAAAATAAGACTTCTCAAACTGATTGCAGCGAGATACTTACAGAGAATTTACACCTAATCTTGATATTAGCAGAACAGCAATATGCCAACTATAATATTTAGGAACTACTCCTCCTCCAGCAGAGGAAGTTTAAAAATATTTATCTCCAAGAGTTCATGAAGTTCTGTACATCCATTGGTGAGTTTGTCCTAGGGGGTAGAATTAGGAGAAAATGAAAATATGAATTGTTTTGTACACAACTTATCCTGGGCTCAACTAGAACACCTTAGGTTGACAACAACCTAGCTGCTTTCTCCGGTAACAACAGCCAAAGTTTGACGAAAAGTGCCTGGTACAAAAGCATTAGCAGAAACAAGGAGCTATTTTGAAAGACCTGCAAAAAGTCACCGAAAAGGAGACATTGGTATTGTAGCAAATCTGATGTTGCTCTGTCTCTTAGGCAGCCTTGCCTTGGTGAGCTATGGAAAAGAAATCTCGGAAAAACAAGTAGGCTTAAAATCCCTCCACAGTTCCCTTGGAAGCAACAGCTTTTCTCAAAGGACTAAAAAGAACTGGATGGCCCCTGACTCAAACTATTAAATTATGACTTATGATTATGACATATGACTATGCTTTGAAGAGTACATACAGATGCCTGGTTCAGAAAGCTTTCCATGCTTTGGAGCAAGTGCATAAATGCATCCCCTTAATTAGGTATTTAAATGCAGAAAACTCCATGAGCTTCTTCTCAACATGTTATTGCTTGTTTGCATCATCCTGTAACTTTCCATGTACAAGGAGCCCATAAGACCTACATCCAGGCTTCTGACTCTGTTCTGCAAAGCAAACATGTAAGTACCCAAAACTTGTCCAACCTAATCCTTAGGCATCAAACCAGCTTTCACCTTTGCATCATTCTTTTTCCTGAAAAAAAATGCAACTGCGTTAAAATACCTTGCTTTTCAGACAGATACTGATATTTGAGAGATTGCCGTGACAGTTACTTCTATTATATATTTCTTCCTTTATTTTGCATACTTTGGGTTTAAAATATTCCCATTCATAATCCTAAGAACCTTAGTGAAAACATCACAATCCACAGCAACAGCATTTGCATAGGCAATTAAATACATTAGACCCTGTCCAAAGTCTGTAAATTCAGTCATACAGACAATCCTTTGCTCTTGATAGAAGTCACCCTGATCTTTTGAAAAAGCCCTTATTAAATAGCTAGTTTTAGGTGAAGGTCACAAAGGTCAACTTCCTTTGGCAGAGATTATTATAGAAAGGACAATTAAGGTGGACTTGCATCCATGGGCAACCGCTACGAGATAGAGCCAAATCCAGGAGTTCTAAATTGGGAAACGGCACCTATGGTATTCAGCAGAGCTCCGAATTTCCATCTCCATTCCAGTGTACCGCTCCTCAGGGAAAAGTAATGAACCTCAGAAATAGTAAAGGGTGGGAACTGTCAACAGGAACTATTCTGCTCTGCAGGCTAGCCTGATTTCCTACAAAGGCAATGGAAAGATTCCTAATGGTTTCAAGAGGGAACTAGATCCCATTTGCATAATGCATCCATGTAAATCTGAAATAACTCCCCGGCTGTTTACTTCCTCAGCTCATGCAACACGCACACCAGCTTAAGAGAGTAAAAACTGTTGCACATATCTACAGAGGCCCTCTCTGGGGAATGCTTTCTGCAAGTTTATCAGTTTCAGGGAACTTTAATAAGTAGCCTCACAGCTGCCTATATCCTATACAATGATATTCAGATCAGGCTTTATGCCCATAGAAAAGGCTTCTTCTGATGGCTGATCCCTCTATTTGATATAACAAAAACTGTACTGATACCAGGGACTCTGACCCTTTCAGTATTTATTTTTTTAGGCTGATAAAACTTAGTCTTTATTTATTTATTTCCTGGTGTATGTTTCTATCCCTAAAACAAAGGTCACTGAGCCACACAACAACATTGGTAAGTATAATTCAAAATGTCTTTTTTAATTTACCCTTTAAGGTAAATTAACAGTGTCTCAAAACAGTCAAACATGGAAAATAAATGTGGAAAATAAAGTGCAAAAGGGGGAAGGAACACAGTCAATGTCATGGCCACAGACAGAATATCCTCATCCAGTTTCCCTCCTAGTTCTCTGTAAAGCAAATTGACTGAAAGGAAGGTACATAGACTTCACAATACATTGATGAAATCCCTAACATGTATCAAAAAATCTTTTAGGAAATTCCCATGCAGTAAGGGTTAGGTTACAGAAATTCACCTCATTTCTCTGGAAAAGCTAACGCTACCTCAAATATTCAACTAAGAGCATTGGCATAAGATGGAAAAATTGTGCTGCATAGTCTGACGGACTTAACTTTTTTCACAGTGGGAAGATTATTTAAAGGAGGAAATATTTAAGAGAGACAAAAATTAAAAAGTCTTTCATTAAAAGCAGCCAAATCGAATGCAAAACAAAATCAGATTTGACACACAAAGAAAGCAGCAACAGATTGCAAGAGCATTTTCAGTTTACCTCAACTAAAAATATTTTTAAAAGCTATTTTATTTTTTAAACATTCGAACCTTACTCCTTATCTAAAAATATTGTTCTCCAGACACATGCTTTTATGTTTCCCATGACTTGTAAAAGCTAAACAAGTTAATGAAAGGTAAACAGCTTTAATTGCAGCTTTCAAGCACATATTCAGAGACTCAAGAGACTCTCATATTATTTCACTAGTACAATGTTGTTAAGTGTGCTAGTTAGTATCTAGCACCAGCTGCTGCAGCAGTCTAGCTACCTTTTACAAGATGCAACATTTTATGTTCTTCAAAGTTCATTTCTAAACTCACCAGGACCATTACTACCACTGCCAGTGTACCATAAGATCAAATGGACTCTTCTCCCAAATGTAGTGGGACTAATAGGGAAAAGGTTTTTCAGTTTTCCTCATTGTTACAGATAGGGATCTCTAAGCAATGATGCACCCAATGTACATCAGTGGCTTAGTGACAGCCAGCACAGAAGACACGGTCTCATCCCACATCCCTGTCCATTGTAAGCCACGGTTCCTCTTCCAGGGCTGTAAGCCACAACCATTTGTATAAATCATCCAGTGTCCGCCCTAGTCCTTAGGGCTCTACATACCTTCTAATTGTCAAGAGAGGTGAATCTAATAATGCCAAAACATGGTGGCTAGGGGTATCAGCAAAACACACTGGGACAGAGCAGGGAGAGAGGAAAAATTGACAATAAAAGCAGAGAAGATGACAACAAAAAATCTGGTTATAGGGAATGAGTCAGAGCTACTGGAAGCAACAACAACAAAAAAACAGTGATGGGACACAGCAAAGACAACCCCTTCTCCCCGTATGCAGCAATAACTTGGCAAAGAAGCTGAAAGAATGAACCACTGTCTTGGATGGAGAGGTGGTAAAACCATCAGAGACGTACAGCAAGAAGTTAATTGAATCAAAAGAGAAAGGGGTGGCAACTCAGTCAAGAAAACAACATGGATTCTGTCAGTGGACCTGCAGACAGTTGCTGTTGGTTGCAGTTGAAAAGGCTTTGCCAAAGGCTACGAAGCTTATTTCTTCTTTGCAGTGACAATCTTGGTGAAGATGGCAGCTCGAGTACCTGACCACCACTGTTCTTAAAATAGCAAGGGATTGCAAAGCATGGCATTGGGTTTGATGGGGTTATCCCAGGGATTAACGAGCCCTCTGTCAATGCTGTGAACTGCAGGCTGTGACTCCCTGAGGCACGGGCAGCTGAAGTCGGAACAAGCCGTTCCCTTTCTCTCTACTTGAAAATGTCTCCTGGTAAAGATAACTCAAGTAGGGGCTGCTCTGCTGGAATCTCCATGGAGCACTATCCGAGAGGGCTGGGATACATGTCAGGGGGAGGGGTGCTCTGCCAGCTAAGCAATGGCCTTTCCTCTCTTAATTACACTTTTTTGCCAAGATGTAATTAGTTTGCCTGCTTTGTCTTCTGCTTGACAGCTTGCTGATCTCACAGTTACCACCCTGCATGCTGACCTGGCAGGAGCTCCTCTCCAGCACTTCCTGGCATAGGGGTATTTTTAGTTAAAGTCCTTATAAACTAGACAGACTTCACTGAATCAGCAAAACTATTCCTGCGATTTCTACTTCTATAGCTGTCTTCTATTTGGGTATAAAAATCCACCCAGCCCTTCTTCCCACACCCACACAAAGGATTTTGTTCCAGCTATGCAGGGAATAGAAGCTGCAAGTACGTATTGGCAGCATCATCCCAGACCTTCTGAAGTCAACGAACTATTAATTTAAGCAGTCACAGAATCACAGAATTTCTGAGGCTGGAGTAGACCTCCAAGATCATCAAGTCCAGCCTATGACCCAACACCATGACATCAGCTAGTCACTGCATCAGGACCCAAGTATTTAACCACCAAATAATGGAAATGAACCAACTGTCTAAGTGCAGCAGTGCACTATGTACAGATTAATACCAGGTGAGCTGCTGCAGCACAGAGTAAGAGTGTTACAAAAAGTACTTTAGTCTTCTGAGAATTTGTATTTAAATATTTGCTCTCCGATGGCAATCCATTACATTCCAGGTTACGCAGGGTCATGATCAGAGTTATCCAACTTAATGTATTTCCATGACAGATCAGACAAATCAGTTCAATACTGCTACAGGTCAAGAAGGAATTTTTACTGTGGACAGACTCTCCAAGACAAGACACCCTCTGAGCCCTGAGCTACATGGACTTGCTCCAGCTAGAAAGCAGCCCTTGCAATTTATTCACTCCATCAGTATAACACTGAATTCCTGAAGGAGGTCTCCCTTTTTCACTGATGTAATATGTGCATCTGGTGCCAAGGGAAGAGAGAGCACCATGTCCTGCCACTTCAGCTTTGTAATAGAAACTAGGGTCTCTCTCTAGAAAAACATTTACAAAGTGCTCAAAACAGGTTTTTGTCACCCTGCAAAGGGGTATGGAGTTCCCAAGTACTGAAAGACTCCAGGGATGTAGCTAAGGCCACTGATTTTCTCTCTGCAGCTGCTCCTTGAAGGAATGGTGCTAGTTTGCTCCTGCCAGAGTAACTTCCTTCCCTAAATTTGGTAGCTGACAGCACAGGCACCCCAGAAGCCCTTTGCTTACCAGCCTCTCCCCACACATCTTACATCACTGATTCGTTAAGGCTGCTTTAGGTTGATTCATTTGCTTCAGAAAGATCAAGCACTGAAGTTTCATCCAGAGTTCACCTGAGCCTCCTCCAAGGACTGGCAGGCTTGTATAAAAACAGTGGACAGATCAATGAAAGTGGGCATGGTGGGCTTCAGAATGTATGGTTAGGGGAAAAAAACCGAATCTACAAATAAAGTGAACAGTCATTCTAGTCTGTGCAGAATCACAGATCTTCCTTGGGTGTTCTCAGTGCCCCTCCTCTAGAGGACCTTTGATCCATCATAGTCATGAAAGCCTGAATCCTTCATTCCTGCAGCCAGAGCCCTGGACAATGTGTTGCTGTTGCTCTCCAAATCACCACCCTGCCTCCATCAGAAATAATGTGCATTCCCAGATGGCCCAAAATGGAGCTGACATTTCAGATATCCAAAAGGTTTTCCTCTCTGTCATTAGCCTGTATCACCTGAGACTGCCCCTGGACTTGGGGTCAGAAGTACTTTAAGTATCTCCTCTTCATCAGCGTGCTGGCCAACTGGCCACCAACTGTAAATGCTTTACTTTACACTCCCCACACCAGATGACACTATGGACAGACACATCCCTGGGGCCTGGCTTGCACAGGAGGAAATCTGAAAAGTGCATTATCTTTGCAACCTTGCCAGTTCTTTAGGCCACATGGTATTAACACAGACGATAAAGCTAAGGTGAAAAAGAGAGATACCATGCCCAGCCTTGCCAACATAACAAACGTGCCATGCCCCAAACCAGCCTTTGTTGGAATTTCCGTGCCTGTACCAGTGCGGCAGGTGTGTGCCTATCTGGGGATGTTTGATTATCCCACGCTAAGGATTTTTAAAGCCTCTGGGAGCTAGAGTTAAACCCAGTTACCACCAGTTCCTACTCTTTCAGAAATATGCCTACAGAAAAGCAAGTCTGAACCTTTCGGTGGGTTTAAAATATCTATCAACCAACTTGAGTGAAGCAGAGCTGCTCTGGGGAGCGTTCCTGGCAGGGTTGAGTGAGAAGGCACAGGTTTGTGTTTGTACTTTTAACTTCTCTGTTGTAGGCACGATGCTGCAGGAACCGTGCCGATCGTTGTGTGCAGATAAGTCCAGACAGCTTTACTCTTCCAGGGCCCGGTGCTTCTCCTTAAAGGGGAAAGCTCAGCTCTTTTACTCTGAACCTTCCCACTTGCTGGCAGACTGTTTCTCACCAGAGGGCATGCATTTTCTTGGATACATAATTTCCCAGATATTCTTGATAGTGGTAACTGCCTGTCTAGGATTCAGATGGATTTCTTCAGCTCCTGGAACCATATGCTGCGAATACATGGCATGATAGAAAATGGGAACATAAAAGCATGTGGCGTGACAGCTCCAGCCCTGAGATATAACTTAGAGATTGCAGTGGGACATCACACAATGATAAAGTCATCTTGGAGATTAAAATGGAGCCCACATAGCATTGGCCAACAAATCAGAGCAGACTGAACAGACTGAGCAGTTAGCACTGCAAATGCCAGAACTCAGAGAGGCTGGTTTCTTCCACCTTTGCATCGCATGGCAGACCCACTTGCTCCAGCTGAAGCTTTTCTGTGGTTTTGGCACTTACTAAATTTTTGCCTGAGTTGATGCCCCAACCTTTGTTCAGGGGAGCATTGACACTGCAGCCTTTTGCCTCCAGCTGGGTGCTCTGCTACACTGCTGGGCTGAGAGTCCCATGTTGACACCAAAGCCCTGGAGCCTACACTGGAGGATAGCATCCACACGGTACCATGCAAGGAGGGGGAAGGGAAAGGCACTTTTCAAAGAAATAATCTGAACAGACCAATGTGAGCACCATAGCCTGAGTTAACTTTAGATTTCAAGTGGAAGAGTTGCTGGCGACTTGCCCAGATTCCCTGGCCTGCTGCCTGCCAAATCCTCAGAGACTATTTTTATCATTATTTATTTATTAAAATTAACTGTCTTGGGGCTGGACCGCAGACAGACGGAATCTAAAAATGCAGACACTCAATGGAAAGCTAGCTGGGAGGTAGAGGTTAATTATAATATCTGGTCCTGTCCTACTCAAGAGAAAACAAAACAAAACACCACCAACTTCTAAGAGTTTGTGGCTTAACAGGCTTAAATTCTTGCAATTCTTCTAGGCACCACATTGCCTAGAAAGAGAAGGTGCTGTCTCACCTGGCAGGTACATGTACCACTTCCACACAGACTGACAGCCTGGGCAACAGCACATGAATTTGGAAAAAGGTCACAGACTAGCAAGAACAAGAAAACAATGCCATGAGAGCTGACAATCCACTGAATCAATACCAGGCACGAGAGACCACTTCTAAGGAGCATCCTGAATCAGTAACTGACTCTCCACTACAAATACATTTTATCTGCTGGGATCCTCTATAAGAGAGGCACTCTAAGAAAGGCACTCTGCTTCTCCTTCTCATTTTTGTCTGCCTGAGACCACCAAATTATATGACACAGGCTGCTCATAAATGAGCACTCAGTCCAGCTTTGTTACCAGATAAAGTGTTTTGCTAGTGCCTTGCAAATCTAAGAATACCTTTCAGTCCTTCTCAACCTGTGCTGGAACCAAACCAAATAGGCCCAAACCACACTCTTCTGTTTGGGGAATGCAAATGCAGCCAAAGCCACAAACAAAATGGATTGTTCCAAAATGCTTTTCCAGATGGATCATGATGAATGAAATACAGAACACCTACAAAGAGATTTCCATCTTCAAAAGGAATCAACGCATCTGATCTCCCTGAAAAGCGGGAATGGTAAACTATGGCAAATAACACTAATTCTTTCTACAACAGAAATACTTCACACTCAGATGAATGTTTTCCACCCACAGACCGTAAAGGACTTTTTTTCTAAAAGCAAGTACTATTCTGGTTTCACTCAGAATAGCAGAAGCAAAGCATGTAAACCACTTGCTCAGGGTCACACACTACAGTACTGTATTGTCAGCTCTTTGACCTTGCTTTTCTAGTGCTTACCTTGCCCTATTGTGCTGCCTGGCCAACGTGTTGATAGACAACAGGCTTTCTATTCCAACAGAGCCCTGTAAATCACAGCTACCAGTCGGCCCACATCATGTCTGAGTTTAACTGAATCAGGAGCTGGTGGCTGTTGCTAGCATAACACTGATACAGGAAACCTCATTGTATTCGCACATTAACAGCATGAGCCTTGCAAGCATGACACAGCACACCACTTAGTGCCACGCAGAAAGCAGAGATTCACTTTTGATGCAACTGGACAGCCGCCCTGCCACGGGACTGGAGCGTGCATCTCAGCAGTTCACACGGGTCCCATGACTCTGCATAACCCCTTGCTAGGACACTTCCTTTGGTGTCTGTGGGATTTCTGGATGCAAATGATTCACAGGTGCAATAATGCTCCAGCACACTCTGAAAAAGCCAGATGTGTGGGGATTATCTGACAAATTTGAAGTCTCTCCTTTTTGCACTGACCCAGGCCTGGAATTTGGGTGTCTCCTTAGGCAGGTCAAAAAATCACAGCCCAAATCACAACAATGCTATTGGTACAAGATTTTAGCAACACCTAACAGACTGTATACAAGTATCCCACTAAAGATGATTTTATTTGTAGTCCAAGCCTCACATCTTATCAACCATAAACCACAAAATCTTCCTTTCTCCCATTTAGAAGAACACTTGAGCTAGGAAGGCCATTTCCATGAGATGAATTCACACATTTCAAAATGTAAATATAGCAGGACAGGAAAATAAAAAGGACTGTTTGACTGCTAATGAATCACCCTTGTTGAAAGTTTCCTTTGGGGCATTCTGCCATCTGAGTCACTTTGCTCTGCATGTTTTTTAGCTTGACTTTCTCCTGGCTTCATTCGCCTGACATTCTGTTTTTTTTTTTTTGGAGGGATTCATACCTGTGCTTTTGTAGTTCTACATATCATTAGCTGGGTAATGGGTGCTTATATGGCTATATTTTATGCTCACTGCAAGGGCAATGACTAAGGGTAGAAAAACATCCTTTAAAATAGCATTTTTCTTTCAAGAGTAGTCTTGATACAGTCAGAACAGCACTTGTGTGTCACTCATCTTCGGGAGAACTTTGATAAACATTAACTAGCTGCTCCTAGTATCACTTGCAGTGTGTGGTCTCTATAAACATGCATTAATTTCCTCATCAGTTTAACAAAGATGAGAATGATAAATTGAAATGAGTTGCTGGAGACCAGAAAATAAATTAAAGACATGCATCAGGACTTGGACACTCTCAAACCCTGTAATCTGGCCTGTCTTAACAGGCAGACAGTGTTAACTGCTTTTTCTTATTTCATTCTGATGCAGTTTAGGTCAGATCCCATTCATTGGAAGCATTAAACCAGAAATAACCACCTCAAGAGCTGTATTCTGGCCATACTCTAACCCTAACCCACACACAATTTCACCCACGCAAGCAGTAAGAAGATGTTATGTATCCTGCCTTCCCCTGTACCATCTACAGCTGTCCTCCTCCCACTTCCCCAAGGAATTTCAAATCCAGCCAGTTCCTAGATTTCAGTCTCCACATGTCACAAAAGTACTTGCGTTGCAACAGCAAACGCTTCTTTTGGTGGCCATGCAGGTTTGTAGTGTGCATTAAACCAAGCCGGGAGATTTATCCTCTGGTGAGGAGAAATCACATCTGATACAGCACACCCCTTACCAGTGCTTCCTCCAGCAAACTACCTCAGAGTTACCCATCTTAATGGGCTGTCACTCCTTCATCCTCAGCATCTCTCTCTTTCCCTCCACCTAGCTCTGGCAGCCTCCACCTCTTTCTTTTGGAAAAGGCCTCAATAGGTAAAACACAACTTCAATAAGAGCACGAGGAGAAAGCTGCATGAATCCTACCCTATGCAAAGCCACAAAAACCCGCAGTCTGGATTTGCTTATAACACAAGATCCCAGCCCCTCTAAGTAGCACTTCTTCACTTAACTGCTGACCTGTGCCACTGGACAAGGCATACAGAAAGAAAAAGATTCTGCAGACTGCTGCGCTTCGCCTGCTTAAGGCTTCCTGACAAGATCAGACACTGTAAAACAATCCGCAAAGAGAAACTGAAATGCACCCTCTCAGCTGTTGAGCCTGACTCACTCGGAGCCACACTAACATCCAGCGTGGGTGCAGCTGAAGTGACACACCAGCCTTATATATTCATGGGTCTGCCTGCTTCTAGCAATTTTGCATGTGCAAGAGGGCACAGTCACCGCGCTGCAGGAAGCTTGTGATCTACAGTTAACTTTACCCAATTCCACAAGCTTGGAGCCAAGAAGAAGTAGTGGTGGCAGCAACACAGAGACAAGGCACAGGGGCCTGCCAGCAGTTTGTATTCGATGGAAACTGACCCTTGGGATGATAAAGCTTGCTAGCTGTCTGCTGTGTTTACAGTTATACAGCAGATGGTTCCTTTAAAACAGAAAGGCTCAAGAACAAAACAGGAGGTAGTCCTACCACTGAGTTGTTTGCTGAAAGTTTCCTACAATTTTTCCATTGTCAGTCCCAGCTGAGAGATGTTTGTTATGGAGAAGTCACACGTGAAAAAGAGGACAAGCACGTGCATGCCAGAAAACTTCAGTAAGTGTTATTCCCAACATAAGACCCATGGCAAGACATTCTCCATCTCATCTTCGGGGTACCAGTCTGTCTTTGTTTCTTCCACCTAGCCCTTTGTTCTCTCCTTCCTCCACCCTCTTCTTTGAAGCCTCCTTCAGACACTTTTGAACAATCACTACTCGCTCAGCCTGGTGCCACATACCCACTGCCCTCTCCCAAGGCAGCAGCAAGGCTTGGGCGTACTTGGCTCGCTTTGGTGCCCCATCCCTTTGTCACAGCCAAGGCTCTGTGCTTCACCACATCCTACACAGCACACTATCAGACTGCTAATTCAGCTAGCTCATGAGATTTTGCTCAACAGGCACCATATAACACTCCACAATTTGTTTTAATTGCAACTTCTTTGTAATGTTTTCCTTTGTTTGAGGGAGAGAAGAAAATTAAAGAATTGGTTGATCTGGTCTATACCATAATACTGGTCCAGATCTAAAGTAATCCTTGCTTTCCAAAGAACAGAAACAAGTCTACCATGACAAATAACAATGGCAGTTAGGTCTCACAGCTTCCTCTCTTCAGGTCCATGCACCATGCTACTCATCTTGCTGGTTTCTCCTCTAGTCTGCTGTCCCTACCACTTCAGTATAGGCCCACAAAACTCCTCCATCTCACACACAATGCTTGCCGTCTCCTTACACACATGCTCTCCTTCACAGCTTATGTTCAGTTTGACCCTCCCCTGGCCAACAGACTAACCCTCCTAGAGTCCAACAGGCCTAACTCCACCATCCCATATAGTATCTCACTTCTCAATAGTGAGCTGCTGCTGCATTCTGTTGCCAGAGGAAAACAAGCAGGCAGGACAGCGAGCATGGAATTCAACAAGGAAGCTGTAGCCCAGCCATCAGCATCTCTAAGTGCTTGCCCTTCACCTGCAGAGTACAGATCATGCCCTTCCTCTTCAGGCCAACACACAAACCATTTTCAACAGCAACCTCTTCCCTTTTGCTGTCTGAATATTCCATTTCAAATGTGTATTCCCATTGAAAATGTTTCTGTGCTTTAACAAAACACAACAGGCACTTGGCCTCTGAGTCTACTCTATTTTCTTTCATTTCTAGTAGAAGTCTGCTGTTCAAAATTTAGTCAAAGGCACTGTGAGATCCTCTCTGCTCTGCTGCACCAATTCCCACTGCTGATCACAGAAGTAATCAGTGTGCTGTGATTCACAACACTGGTCGGGTAGCTCATGCCTGTTCAAGTGTGGCTACATCCAGAAGCCCGACTGAACAGTAGGAAATACAGAAGCCCACAAGCTTATTATTTATTCTGTAGAAGTGACTGGAGGCAAGAGGAGGCAGTTGCATGATTTAGTCAATGAAAAATACTCTTTAGCAAGATTTTAAACACCTACATCCAGAAGACCCACTTGGGAGCTTTCAGATGCCTGAAGTGTCCCATGCTGAGTGCTCAGGCACTGCTGGAAAGAGGGGCTTTGGAAACTGTTTCACAGGCTAACAAGCAGTCCAAGACTCTTTCCTCAGACCTCTCCTCCCATCCTCAAGGCTGGAAGACAGGGACCTCAGGAATCTATAAACATTCTCTTTGTCCTGCAAAGCAGATGGGTCGAACCAGCTGTCTCAGGTTCACTGTGACTATATGGGATGCTGCACAACATACCAAAACCCACTTTCAACTGTCACCATGTCCCCACCATGATCAAGACAGACATGCTCTGTGCATACTCATGCAGTAGGATCAGATCACTGTCCTCATCACATTCCTCAAACATCTCAGCATGGAGGGGAATTCTACTGGCTCAAGAGGGTGGTCAAACAAACAAAACCTTGGATCAGACACATGATCACTGTAAAGGGCTAGAATACAGTCTCCCAGACTAAAAGCAAGGAAATGCTCATGAACACAGCCATTTGAAAAAAATCTCACTCTTCCACATGCTTTTCTCTTAGAACAAGTTTGTTTTTTTTTTTTTTACCAGAATAATAAAGAAGTTGGTTTTGAAAAAAAGCCCAGCCACCATTCATAGGTTCATAGAACCCTTTAAGGCCGATGCTAACACACAGCTGTGTGCGCAACAGCCCCAGAGATGCTGTGAACAAGAACCAGTTCAGAGCATGGTATGGAAAGAGGTGCTAGTGCAGCTTCCTCAGCCACTGCTGACAATGCTGCTTTGTTCTTCCATAAAGCCGTTTTGTTTAGGGCCCTCGTTGGAAATTGCACGACGACACAGGTGCAAAGCACCAGCACAGACACGTGTGCTCCTCCAGGATTGTTTCCACCACAGCTAATATTCCACCACCCCAGATCTCTTCGACCACAGTCTGTTCCTTCTATTCATTACTTCACGGGCAGGGACATACAGTCCTGTCCACACATGGTTTCTGTCTGCCTGTTGCCACTCCTCCCAAAAGTCACCAAACACTTCTGTGGTAGCTGCTTTTTGTAAATTTTGGAGCTAGCTTTGAAGGCATCTGCAATGGAGGGTCTTGTCCACCCTTTGTGAACTCCATCCACCTCTGTAAATCATAGGAGCCAGTAGTGAGTGGTCCTGATGACACAAAAATCAAGGCTCAATGCACACTTCAATTACAGAAACTTTTAGCAGCATAACAGTGTAGGACCTCAACACCAGAAAGTTAGGAAACACTCGAGCATTAATGACAGCTAAGTATAACCGTGTGCATTTCCTAAGCAAAGCAACACTTGATCCACATTATCTAGAAAACAACACCTTGCTTGTTGCTCTGTGCAAACCCTCAATAAAAAGAAAGAAAAACTGACACTATATTTGAACTGTCTCAATAATCAGTGGTGCATAAGAAAAGACTCTCATAGTAAGACCATTAACCCAGCATATCATCTTCAGTGGAGGGGTTCTCTAAGACAATTTTTCTTTCACGGGAACTAATGCTGAACATTTTCTCCTTGAACCCACTCAAATTAAAGTTGGTTACTCCATACTTCCCTCCACATCAATCGTGCCCCATGAGAAAAAGAGCTTCCACCCTCAAAAATATATTTCATGACTACAAGCTTCCTACTGAGACACGTATTAGGAGACACTGTAAAGAGATCACTTGTCAGGCATTCAAAAAACCAAACATAGATGGGTGGTCCATAGTGCAAGGTGCTCTGCTGCAATATGGAAAGCCACACAAGGAAGCCTGCACCAAAACTTCGTCAAACTAAAAGTCACTGACAGTAACAGGAGAATGTGGAAGTTTAGGTGGGGTGTGTTGAAGTCTCTTCTAATACTCTCATCCCTCACTTTTCCTATAGTCATTAAGTATCCACTGCAGGTTTGTTTTCCCAGACCTTTTCTACCCAGTCTCATTTCAAAAATCTTTTGGAACAGTTAATAGTCTGGTTACAACACGTATCTCCATGCAATGGAGCTTATACACATGCCATCTGCACTCCAGCATATACACTCTCCAGAGAGTCGCCGCTGGTCACAAATAAACACTGGATACCATGGATACTTTAAGGCCCATGTCACCGTGGTACCTAAATCAAAAAGACAGATAACAGAATTGCTCTGCAATCTCCCACCAGCATGTTCCTTCACCACACGATGCCACTTGCAGTGCAACGACAGCAACAGGAGAAACCAGCCCAACATTCTGCTTAAAAGAGGTCAGAAATTGAAAGTGACAATGCACATCAGGGAGAGATGGTGCTGGAGGTCTGCAAGGCCCGACTGCTCCATGCTGGGCAAGTCACGGCCTGATTTTCTAGAAATAGGAATCGTTTCCTCTGCAGCACTGGTAGCAGGAGCAGGCAGGTGGGCCAGGCCAGGCAGCAGAAGAGGCAGAATGCCAAGGTAAGCCTGAAGCAAATTAAGTATCAGAAGGCAGCATGTTCCTTTGAGACTGCTTGGTTGCTCTTTTGGCAGAGGTGGAAAGCAAGCCATTAAAGAGGCAGAATAGACCCGTGTTGACTTCATTTGCAGCACTAATTGCCATGCACGTGCACTAATTGCCCTCACATGAAGTGCAAGGGAGCAGGCACTACTTGACTCCCATGAAGTAGGTGAGGCTTCCAAAGTACTGCTTGTTGGATCATGCTCTCCACACACTTCACTCCTACCAAAGCAAAAAGGAGGGAACTGGGGCAGTGTCCTTTTTAATAAAGTTATCCATTGAAGTTCATTTAGAGACCAGAGAGAAAACTTTCAACCTGACTGCCAGAGACATTCAAAACATTAACAACGTTTGGAGCTTCTTACCAAGGTAAGAGGAAGTAACAGCCACAGAAGAACTCTTCTCTGCTGTTGCTCTGGAGCACAGGGCACCTGAGATCTATACTGCAGCTGCAGGTACCTTATGCAACTGTTTCTTCTCTTGTCAGTAAGCAACACCATTTGACTGCTGTCAGTGAAAGCTGATGGCTGCCAGGGCTCACCCTAGCTGTGTGCACAGGTGAAGGGCACCAGACAAATAAGCAGCAGCAGCAACACAGAGCTGCACTGCCTGGGGCCTTCTCTTGTGGCTGTCCACATCATGAAGAGGGTGAAAGCAAGAAAAACAGAGAAGGGTGGCCTGCAGCAGGTGTGAAAACCATGCTTGGCCATCTTCTCTCCAGTTATGTTAAGGGTTTCCTGGAAATAGGGCTATATGTCCTTCTGTCCCACAAAGTCTGAAAGCAGCCTGTGTCCCTATCAAGATCTTGTCCTTCATATGCTTCAGCTGCATCTATATTTGCTCCCAGCTCCCTGACGCTGTCTTCTCACGAAATGACATCCACCTCTCTGATCTGCCAGCTCAGGTGCTTATGTGTACCTTACTGACTATTTTGGTTCAAATAAATGGACTAAACTAACTGTGGTTGAGCTGGGCTGAAACCAGGCAGGCTGGGAGCAAAAATCATTTCAGTTACTGAGTCTGATGCATGTTTGGCATGTACTGCTGCTGGAGTACACACAGCCGAAATGCTGGAAAACCAGAGCCTCAGTGATCCGTTACCACATGGGTGAATAAGAGGAAAATGCACCTACTACGTTTTTTTCCCAGTATTTCTTTGCATGTTTCCCACCCCCCCCCCCCCCC
>VWZY01008173.1:319436-329620 GCA_013399075.1 Chloroceryle aenea
AAGAAATCTCATTCAGTTGGAAGCTTCTTCATTAATAACATACCCCTAAGTCCACCCATTTGTGCCCTTCTGTGCATAAATCCCCATGCACTGAGCAAGAATACACACAAAGCTGCTGATGGGTACCTCCCAGCAAATGGAAAGAGTTCATCACTCAGCATGTCTGAGTAGCTCTGTCATCTGTGGGTTGACCAGCAAACTACTGTTTTTAGAAATACTGATTTGAGTTGTGTCTTACCACATCCCAAGCTCTAAGAATTCAGTTTTCAGTCTGAGGGACAGAGATCAGCACTTGTAGCATTTAGTCTAGAGCAAGAAATAAAGGGAAAGAGCCATGGCTTTTTCTGGAGGAGAAACTACAGCCAGGGAACTGTCTGCATTAGCAATGTTTTATGACAGATTCTTGCAAGCAATGTCATAGCCTTTTCTTCTGATGATGAAGTGAGACAGAATGTCTTCTACAAGCTGCAAACACATTTAAGGAATACACAGCATAAGTTGCTGCTTTGAGAAATCAATTTCTAGTATCTGGGAGACTATTGGAAAAAAACCCCAAAAACAACAACAAAACCCAAACCAAACCAAACTCAAAAAACACCAAACCAACCTTTTTTCATTTATATTCCCCTCCTGTTGCATCAGCACAGTCCTTGGTCTACTGTTTGCAAAGATGCACTCTGATAACTAGTGAAATTTGTATGTTAAATTTTTAGAGCAGCAATCTCCGAAAAGCAAAGTTTCCCAGGAAAAGGGAGGATGATAGCCAAGCACAGCAGTACCACAAAGGCCCAACTGACAGTAAAAAATTTTATGGATGTTTCATGGATGTGTAAGATCTTTCATGGAAAAAAAAAAGTTTGTTTCATCTAGTATCTCATCAGTCAAACTGCAGAAGCAGCAGTCTAGCTAGAGGAATTAAAACCAAAACTGTGGCAGGACTGAGGATGCTTTGAAATTTTTCTCTTCTGGTATTTCTGCTCCTATGAAGTAGGATAAGCCACAAATGGTGACCATAGAGTGCATGCTGGATTTGCTTGATGCTATTATTACAGACAGTCTGGATAATGTCTTAAACACAAACCCATGATTTATGTTCTTGGTGTCTGGAGAAGAGAGTAATGACACATCACAGTTGCATTAGAGACTTACAAATATGAATAAAAACAGTACATAGAAATATTTTATTTGCAGAACAAAGCCTGAGAATACAATGGCAGTTTCTATAATGAATGCTGTAACAAACATCCTACTCGGCATCAGGGAGGCCAGCCTGGCACTAGAAGCAATGCTATTGGTGATGCCAGCACTGTCCGTGTATTCATAAACCATGAGGTCTCTTGCCATTTGTAAATGCACCACCTCTGTGGTGCAAAAACTGACTTTGCCTGTCTGAAGCAGTTCACAGGGTTCTCTAACTACCAGGCTTCTGATGGGAGAAGGGCCTTCTGGATGTTCAAACACAAGGTTGAAAGAAGAAGGCACATCTTAAATCACGTTCAGTCTGTTTCTCCGAGTGTCGGAACAAGACCATCTCATCCTAAATTCTACCACAGATCTTTTCAAGGATGCCATTCCTGTACCTGCCAGCAATGAAGCTGGCAAGACTTATCACAACTGTAAAACATCAAGTACAGATGTCTTGGGAGTTGTCCAGCTGCAGGTGCTAAAAAACATTTTGACTCGTCTTGACCTGACAGCCATTTTATGTGTGATCTTATTAAGTGCTAGAAACTTCAAACTTTCCTATGATAAGGTGAGAACATTTTGGAATTCAGGAGACAAATATTAAAATTATTGTCTGTTTCTCACACCCCCTCATAACTAAATTATCCTTTTTAATATCTTTGGGGTTGTGTTTTTTCATTCACGAGATTTCCCCTTGGGTTTTTACCTAGCCTGAGGACTCCATAATAAAGAATCAAATTAAATTTCTGGCAGCAGCAGGATACCTCTCAGGTAAAGACAAAAAACCCCAACTTTTTAAAGTATCATCAATGTCAAAACAAGAAGAAGAAAGAGCATCCCTTGGATGCAAGACATCACAAGTTCAGATTACTAGGCTAGACTTCAGAAGGAGGGAAGGAACTTACACTGAATATATCCCACATCAAAACACAGGACTCACAGGAGATGAAAAAAAAGTCCCATAGCAGTTATACAGGAACCCCATCAACTTCCCAGAAGCTGTGAATCTTCACATTCCTTGCACACATTTTGTCACTGTCCTACTCCTCTGGGATATGAAAAAACACATAGCACGTTGTGAAATCATGTAGCAGCTGGAAGGCTCAGGGGAGACTGGCACACTCCAGCTCTCTCCACACCACATTTCTGGGTACAGATTACCTGTGCAAGGTGCCATGTAAATCCTACAGTATAAACCAGACAAAGATAAAGCATGCCCATGGCTAGCAAAACTTGGGAGTCCTGTCTTCTACTTCCTCACACAGAAGTGGGTATTTTCTCTGAACTGCACCCACCTGCACAGAAGAAAAAAACACAACAAACCACCACACAAACAAAAGCAACACCACCACCACAACACCAAAAAAAAACCCTACAGAAAAAAAAAAAAAACACAAAACCAGGAGTAAACCCAAGGAAGACAGGAGCTTCTCAAAGCATGTGTTCTCAGAAACCACTACCAGCTACAGGGTAGACCATATTACCACACATAGAATCTACACTGTCAAAGTAATTGCAATTTTTACTTCTCAGTGTTTCAGCTGTTGCTGGAGCTTTTTCTTATCTTCCACCAGGACAGAAGGAAAGTTCTTTTAGTTAGATTAGAAAATGAGAGTAATACCCAGTACCAAAATATGAAGACAAAAACAGCTATTCCCAAAAGACCGTAACTATTCCAACTACTGCAATGGCCAAAAAGTTAGCAATTGTTCCCATTTTCTTAAAAGACTGAGAGAGCTATGATGCGTGACTGAAAGATTAGCTAACCAAACACAAACTGAATGCATTTGGAGAACAGTCTGGTGCCCAAAGTTCACATTCCAGCTGGGCAGAGTCCCAGTCCTCTTCCATCCCAGACCTCGGCAGCACTGACCAAGCAACAGCAAACTCGGAGCAAAAGGGCATTTAGGGAGCGCCGAACCAATTCATGCTCCAAGAGGGCACAACCAGTTCCAGTGAGCCCTTAGCACTAGGATAATCAGCATTTTGTTTCCACTGCCATTCAGGTTTATAAATCATCCAAATGTAGTTAATCACAAAAGACCATGTAAATAAGATGTCCTGCCTTGGACAGGTCTCCGATGGAGTACAGGGGTCACAGTGGTGTCAAACCAAGTCATCGAGCCCAGGACACTGAAGGACAAGTCAATGACTACTTTGTAAGATTAGGGCATGGAAAGCCTCACGCATCTCATGAATGCCAACATTTTGCTGAAGTATCTTCACTTCTCCAGAAATAAACAGAATTAGCACACTCTGCCTTTTCAAGCATGTCATGAAAAGTCCTAGAAGGACAAGCCTTCTGATAGAACCAGTGCACCAAAATCATCTCTATCAGGTTTCACCTTCAATACACTGAGATTCAAGCCAGCTATAAGACTGCAATTTCAACTGCAAGGCTGAGAGAAAGGAGTCAAATGGGTCAGTTTAGAGAGACAACAAACCTATTAAGAATCCAGGAATGTGGAGAAATTAGATGCACAGCACTCAAGCACTATTATACTAACAGGTTTTGATACCAGTGAACATTACAGTGAAATATCAAACTAATGCAGGGTGGTGGGAAGGAGGATAAAGCAAGAAGAGGGGGAGGTGGCAGCATCATAAGGTAATTTAGGACATAAGAAAACCAGATAAGATTTTGTGAACCTCAAGAAACACATGCATTCCTAAGAGATGCAGGCAATATTCCTACTAAGGACTAATTGATATACAATACCTCTGAGATTTAAGTAATTACTTTTCTTACAGAATTACACTAGGGAGGCAACTATCAATGCAACAGTTACTGAATATCTAGGGTTGCCATTTTGTCCCTGAACAAAAGACCACACATCATCAATTTTTTACCAACTTCAGTCCAACTGCTCAGGCAGATTCTTCAGTTGTTAGAAGCTCTGGAAGACATCTTACTGTATAGGAGCAATCTTGATATCAATGTTTATGCAGAACGGGGCATTAAGTGCTGTTTGAGGCACATGGTATCTGGGCCCATGTGGTTGAGTGCCTTAAAAAAACCCTAATAATAATTAAAAAAAAAATCACATATTAAATAAGTATTATTCACTTTTTTCAAGGTTGACAAAAGTGAAACAGGCAGCAAACAGCCATAAAAGTAACACACAGCTCTATCTGCATTTCAGGTAGCTCAGCTCCCCTTAATTAGGAATAAAGTTGCTCAAAGACAATGAAAGTACAATACAGTGACCCGAGTAACACACTTCTGAGAATCTGTTAGTCTCAAAATCAGTCATCACCTACATATCTTAAGCACTCTGAGGTTGAGATGGAACATATGGTACTGTTTCTCCTGCTATGTGACTAGTTTCCTGTTGAATACCATTTAAATTCCATCTAGAAAGCATATTTATGAGATGCTTAGAAGATATCCACAAGACTCAAGTCAATATCCCGTTACAATGAGGCTGCTTTTAGCCTTGCTGAAGTGACAGTTATTTAAGGAAAGGAAAAAGGAAGACTGCATATGCTTTCATACCAACATCTTCCTAGAAATGGTTAAACTGAAACACTACACTTTTGAGAGAGCCATCGTGCAGCTGTGAATCAATCATGTACCATTAACATGGACCAACAGGGAGAAAGGCCAACACACAGTTCTCGGAGTGAAGGATGAAGAGTACAGATGTAACGTTGTTATAATGGGGGCGTATGGAAAGGGGCTGAGCACGAAGGAGCTCAGCACCAGGAGCCTTGAATCAGAGTGCCATAAACAAAAGCCACGTGCTGGGACAGCTGTTCAGAAATGTGCTATCAGAGATCCTTTGCAGAAGGTCTCCAGTAGTATTGGGGGAGGAAAGAGATCAGAGCATTTCAGTTTCTCTTTCAATGAGGTTATTCACACAAGACAAAAGAAAAGTATTTAGCTTTTCCAGTCTTCTGTTTTTGAGGTACCTTAACAGTCACCCACTCACACTGAATTAAAAAACTACAAAGGCTTAACTGTATCCTTGAACAAGGAACCTCAGAAAGTTAGAATAGAACAAGTTTGGATGGGAAACCAGGAGTAAATCTAACCTCAGTCCATAGGTTTGTTTGGCATTTGTATATGGCATTCTTATCCCTCACTCCTGGTCCTCCATCCACTCCCACACACAATCCCCAACCCTTTTTAAGTCTGATTCAGAGCCCAATAAATTGTTGTGAAACCAATTCCCTATTCCTTAGCCCCTAGTCTTACAAAAAAAAGTGCCAGTGCTTACTCAAGACTATATGCACTAAGGGCAGCTGGTCTACTCACATGACTTCAGTTAAGCATCTGCAATCTGTAGGCTCCGAGTTGTTCTCATGGGTCTACAAGTCAGATAAGTACTTTGCTTCTACTGGAACACAGAATAAATCTCACTATCACTTTTGTTGTGAATGCAAGACAGAAATATACTATTTGTCAATAAACTTTCTCAGTTAAGTATTAGAGAGTCTCATCCACATGTAAAGTACTTATATGAATCCTGGAGTTGACTGTGTTTTCAGAGCCCAGAAGTGCATCAAAACCAACCCATGGAAAAAGAATATATTTGTAATCCAAGCTGTCCCAGAATTATACGAGTACACAAACCTGAAGACAAATGCAGTCATCTCCTCCCCAGTAAGTCTCAAAGCAGCGCCCATAGATAGAACCCATTGATCATAATTACCAAAAAAAAAAAAAAAGCCTTTAAGCAATCAAGATTTGTAGCTGGTAGAATATCATACATTTAATGTGCTCTGCTTCCAGCTGCAGTCTTTGCATGTTAGCAAGTTCTCAAACATAGGATTTCTTTCTCTCCTGTCACTCAGCACTGGCCACATTTTTAATATAATTTCTCTATCAATTCGCACATTTTTGTTCCAATCAAACATCAATTCAAGAAGCCAAGACCATTGCCTCTACCTGTTCAGACTCAGAGGTACCAAGTATACCTGTTGCTTTTGCTAGGGATGCTCGAGGCACTCTTGGAAGACAGATCCCAGGCTCCTCAAGGTAGCAAACAGAAGTCAGAGCCTACTTCAGTGACCTCAGAGAAATTATTTAAAAGGCAGGTCAGTTAAGACTCTTCACAACTACAGTGGCCTGCCTTAAACTTTCCAAGAAGCCTGACTAGCACAGCCTTGGACCAGAGAGTCTGGTGACAGACAAGTCTAGTAGTGCTAGGACAGGGCAACTCTCAACAATAAAATCACGTATCCTCAGCAAGGGAATCCAAATTACCTTTCTCCCCAAAGCAACCTACAACCAAGAATTTAACTCCCTTGAGAAAGGGAAGCAGCCAAGGTTTTTAATGGGTTCCTGAGCTTCAAAAAAAGTCCTCAGGAGTCTATACAAGAGTCAGCTTTGAATGTTAGTGGATCATAACAACAATGTATGATTTTTTTTCCTGGCTTGGAAACAACTGGGAGAAGATTAAAAGAAAAAAAGCCCACACAAAGAACAACTTGCTTAAGTATCATGGTTCAAAATGCCATGGAAAAAAAAAAAAAAAAGAGAGGAAAAAGCAATATACATCCTAACCAGTCTTTCTTGCATGACTGCTGTGGATAAAGAACCATCTGGTTATATAGTCACGAATGCATTCACATCCACTCCAGCTCCACAAAACCCAGGCCAATGCGACTGCCAGCATGAAATCACTGGAAACAACTCCCTCTTCTCAATTTATCTGGTCTTCGTCTACCTTCACCCCTGTTAGTTTGCAGGGGAAAAACAGGGCTTGTGTGCATCAGTGGGGCAGAGCTGAACACAACAGATTTCCATGGCAACGAGATACAGTCCCAGTGAGGAAGGCTTGCTAATAGCTGTGAGGTGATGTGCTCGGCAGAAACAGATTTTTCTATCAGACAGACAGAGATAGCAGCTCACGTTCATACGCAGAAGTGCAAGGAATCTGATTCTTGGCCTTGTACAACCCCACTGAATTCAGCCACAGATATGCCAACATAGACCACAGCAAGATAGAGAGCAGCATTTGGTATTAGTAGGAAAAATAAAATAGGCAATATGGAGAAACACTCTGCCTTTGAAAACAAAGTAAGAGTACTCCTAAGACACTCCTCATTAACTAAACATTTACTGTCAAACTGTAGGAAAACCCAGCACTAGTATGAAAGTGAAAGCAGTTGTGTAATGAACAGATTTTTGCACACCGTCCCATCAAATACTGCCCATTCTTTTACCTTCGAGAAGTGCGCATTTATACACAAGGCCAACTTACAAATAACCCTGCTGCATTGGGAACGGGAGGGAGCTGTAAATATACCAAATTCTCTACTGAGAAAGTCAACTATTTGGCCTTTGTGATTAGGCTGCTTCCCATTAAAATACAATTAACCAAGACTTTCCAATGTAACAATATTTTATGCACTCATTAGTGCCCTCCAACCTCAGCTTTGCTCATAACAGACACATGAGTCTTCTGTCCACAGTCATGACAAGGTTTGCCTTCACATGTAGAAATACAGTCTCCAAATACACTTTATTCAATAGGACAAGCCTCACTTTTTAAACTTAAGAGTATGCACGAAGTTTTGCAGGACCAGAGTCCCAGTGAGGAAGAGCTGAGGCCATTAGCAAATCCTTCCAAGTCAAGTAGAAAAATAGCAATGGTCCCACTCACAGCGTACACTGTGCTAGAAATCCACAAAAACTCACTTGTATCAAGCATAAGAAAACTATGCCACATACAGTTTATAAAATTATCTATAGCAAAGTAAGAACAAAGACAGAAACTGACTAAGCAGGCTTAACTGGGTGGGGGCCAGGAGAGGAGAGAAAAAAGTAATTTTATGGGTTGTTTGATAAAGTGGCAACAGCCTCGTCCTATGACAGTTTTATTCAAGTCCTACAACTTTTGCTGACACTGCAATAGGTGGAACTCAAAAAACCTCAGCAGACTTGAGGCAGGCACTGCAAAGGCAAGGCTTTATTTTATATTATGTGATATGTCTGCAAAGATACCAAACACCTAATTTTAATAAACAATCCCTGGTTACAGACAAGTATGAGGGCTGACTCTGTGACAGGCTCATCCTTGTTCGGAGTTATGTTGATCGGAAGGCTGATGATTACTACATAGCTACATTTTAAGTCTACAGTTTCCTGATTACCAAGCTTAAAGCACAAGAGCTCCAAAGCTGCTGGCTTCTCCTGAAAAGAAAAGAGGCGCCTTGTACTGCTGTTGTTTATACAGATACGGTAATTAAAAATTGCACTGTAATGCATTCAATAGTCTTATTGTTCCTGTGAACAGAAGTGCTCCAGTTAAACATGATATCACAGCTAAGTAATGATCTGCATTTGTATTTTTTAATTTTTTTTTTCCTGGCAGTATATGACCTCTGCGTATCTTTACCATAGGTACTTCCAGCACATCTCACAGCAGAACGACTTCCTGCCAAACCAAAAGCTTACTCCACATTCCCATGGAGCACACTCTGACGCCTTAGCAAGCACTGCGCTGACACTGAACCCAGACTCGAGTGACACATGAGGATAACCTACAGCTGATAAAAATGGCAAGACTTTCCACACCTTTCTCACTAACACAGCAGCACACACAGATACCATTCCACAGGTGTGCTTGGCACTGAGCTGTTTATATTAAATACAACTGAAAGGCATCAGCAGGGCTGGCTGACAGCACTGGAGCAGCGGTCATGAGAAACCAGTAAGGCACATTTCTTAAATGTTTAGAGCCTTAATGAAAAGCACCAATAAGGAAATGCTACAGCTAAAGAAGCGGCAAGATTACAGTCTAGCCACCATGCTGTATGACATGTCATCTCGTGGCAGGTAACCTCGAGGTTCAACAGACAGCCCCCTCAGCCTTCCAGCATCAGGCAGGCCCATGGAAGTTAGACTACCTCACTGTCCTCACCCTTAAGCACAGCAGGTAAGTAGGGGATGCCAAGCACACACACGCCTGAACTGCTCAGGGCTCACCTACCTGCTTCAGGAGGAACTTATCCTCCGCGTTGATCTTGAGGGAGATGGCCAGGTGGATGGCAGAGAGCACCACTCCACTGATAACTGCGGCCCTCATCCGCACTGGCAGCAGCGTGTAGATGCTGTAGATAAAGAAGACAGTCCACCAGATGCCCTCTGAGGCGCTCCTGGGCCACACCAGCAGAACCCCTACCACTTGCACTGCCAAGATCACCAGGATGACAGAGTAGCATGCCAACCACATATGGTCCTGATGGAATTCGTTGCGGTTGCACACCATGCACAGCACCACCATGAGCAGGATGGCCAGAGAGAGCACCACGACGTAGGATACCTCATAGTGGCCATGTGCGGCATGGAAGATCAGCATGACCACACAGACCAGCACCAGCACGGCCATGAGCATGGTGAGGCTACTCTGATTCAGCCGGAAGAAATAGCGCTGGTAGAGGCGCTCCAGTTTCTCCGACTGGAACTTCTTGGACCTGAAGATCTGCAGAAGGCTGCTGCAACAACTGCCCATGGAGAAGGCCGCCTCGGAGTCCCCCTCGTCCCCGTCTTCCTCCTCCAGCTCCTCAATCTTGGCCTTAATGCGTCTCTCCTCCAGCCCCAGCTCCACAGATCGGGGCCGTACCTCCCCCTGCTCTCCCAGTTGCCGGGGGCTGGCATTGTTGGGGGCAGCAGGGGAATCACCGCCAGGCGGGTGGCGGGACCGGTGACGTCGGCTGTCATCACCATGCTCCTGCCAGGCAGATTTAGACCTAAAGCTCATCATCCTGCAGCCGCTCTCCCCGTCGCTCCGGCTTGCCTGAGGCTCATAGTCTTCCTCGCTTCTCCACCTGCTCGACATGCGCGAGGCCTTCTTGCCCAAGGACCTGTTGGGAGGCGGCGGGTAGGAGTAGCCATTGGCCCGGGCCTCTGCTTCACCCCAGGCCGCGCGGGGCTGCTCAGTGCCTGCCCAGGGTGCAGGGCCGCCAAAGCCCGGGGGGCTGACGCTGTTGGACCGGGACATGCCCAGAGAGAAGGGGCAGCAGGCAAAGGGACAACCACTGGGAAGGTG
>VWZY01008173.1:330224-361288 GCA_013399075.1 Chloroceryle aenea
CGGCCGCGCTGAAGCGTTTCCCAGGATATCGCCGCCACAGCTCCTGCTGCCGCTCCCACCCGCCGGAGAACGGACGAGTTCCGCTAGTCCCCGTCGGAACGAGAGGCAAAGCGGTTTATCTCCATGCTCTGCCTCGTCTTTAGGCGGTGGACTCTTGTGTAGTAGCTTTAACCGGAGGAAGAAGAGAAAACTGCCTCTTGCTCAAGATGACAGAATCGTCACCGTCAAGCACGGGTCGTCAAAACACTTGTGAACGGATGAAGGTTAAGCTCCAAAGAAACTTCTCCCAGCCTCAGTACCCCCGACGGTACTAGACTAACACACTAATTAAGGCTAAAATACGAATAGAGGCTTTTGTGGGTGTGTGTATGTTTGGTTGGTTGTTTTTCTCCCAACCACCTGAAGTACAGTGCCTGTCTTCACCTGGCATTCGTGACACGGTCTTAGTCGAGGCTATATTCTCGAACCTGGTTAGGCAGACTGGTCGGGGGCACAGGGACAATACCCCAGCAGCTCCCAGCAAGTTTCAAACACCATACTCTTCTACATCATTCTTTCAGAGGATCCACTCTTTCTGCAGATATGAGCAAATTAATGATTTACAGTGTTTTGAAGGTAAGAATTATATGTACTAAGAATAATATTGCTTGATATTCTGTTTCATGTTTTATTAAAAACAAACTGTCAAATCAGATAACTGCTTAGCTTAAGTAGCTGAAGCTGATAATTATCTAGATGTTTATCCAAACATGGAAAATCCCTGCCCACAAGTAGCCCTTACTAGTAGTAGTGCTGAAGCTGTGGTTATCAAGAGACAAAGGTAAGGCAACACTTGTTGAGGTAGCATTGGTGGGTACAGTTGGAAAAAACAGGCAACCTTCCAAACACAAGACCTCTGCATGTCTTTTACACTTGGAACTAACTCCACAAACTACAGCAATTCGGGATTTTCTGCACTTCAGTGAAGGTTTCATATGCTGAATTTCCAGAGTCTGTTTCCACAGAGCATCGTCCACTTACCAGGAATACACCAGTTACAGATTTTCACTTAAAAAAAATGCATGCCCGTATGCATGTAGTGGTGCTCCCTTAACAGGGCATTTTCCTGCCAGATGGTACATACTGCAGCAGGTAAGACTGCATTTATACTTTCCTTCCCATGAAGAGGCATTTACATATAAATACTACTATCTTTCAGATGGAATTATCTTTTGGGGAGGATATTATAGAATGCTGTCACTACCCATGCATGAAAGTTGAACAAAACTCAAGAATTCCGTGGTTGGTTACTCTGTCTGCACAGTGCCTGAACTTCAGGGATAAAGAGTGAAACAATTTTTCAGCGAGCAGTAAATTGGGACAGGTCTTTTTTGTTTTGTACACAAAGTCCCATTTTGGAGTTCTTCTGCCAAAGCCAGCAGAAAAAGGTCTCACTTTTTTTCACAAAAATGTGCAACTGTAAAACCAAGTACAGGGAGAAAGATGACCATCAACAACCTAATGTGTACAATTAATTCTGACTGACAGAAAGTTATTAAGTAGGTATGTATAAAACCCACGCACATTCCAGATCCGACATTGACCTCTTCCTACATTTAGCTCTGGCTATCAAAAACGCATTGCTCAGGTAATGGGACAAGTAATTTTAAGGTTCTTACGTCTCACCACAAAGAACTAAGTCAGGTGTTATTTAGCTTTTGTATCACAATAGCCTCTGGAAGCCTGAATCCAAGGCAGGATTCCACTGTCCAATAAGCTATGGCCCTGTCTCCCGAAAGTTTATGTATGCAAGGGACCAGAAACCAGTAGTTTCAATTCTAGAGAATCATTCACATTTCTTTTCACTTTGTAATTTTGTTTGGCATATGAATAGTTTTGCTTTTTTTTCTAATGTTACAATAATTGATGCTAAAGCTGAACTCATCAAAGTTGTTTTTTAAAAAATTCCTTAACCGTGGGCAACAAAAGATTTGTCCTTGCTAGAGGGGAAAACAAGTCTCCAGCCAAAAGTCTGTAGCTTTAAAGACAGGTGGGCAAACGTGAAGTGGCAAGTTTAAAGAAAGGTAAAGGAGCAGCTAGAAGAGATTCTGAAAGTAATCTCCAACTTATGAAAACAACAAGGATGCTGTATTAGAAGCAAAGAATAGTACCCAATAATTGGGCACTTCATGCAATGAGGACGTAGAGGGCTATGACAGATGATGTAAAACTCCACACACATACTAAAAATCTTATAACTAATGCCTTCTTTTAGGTGATTGTATTATTGGATCTCATATCTCAGAACTGTGGTAGGGAAAAAAGTCACTAGTAGGATATTATAATATTAAGAATACAGATTATAATACAGACAGCCTGCCTACAGCTTTTGTTCCAACATGCAGTTTCTTCAAGCCCTTGCTCTCGTTTCTAATTCAGGACCCTGATTATAAACAGCAGATAAGGAATTACGTCTCACCCAAAAGTTACGCGAGAAAGCGAAACAACAGCACACCCTGGGTGGCTGTAAAGTAATTTAAAAAATGTCTAACATTTATTAATAGAACATTCAGGCAATTATTCTCTGATAATAGATAATACATAGATAGCAGATACCTTTTCCTTTCATACCTTAATCCAGTCAGTTTCTGAAGAATGACTGTACAAGTGAAAAGCTTCTACATCTCAATCCCAGCATGGCTATTTAGAAACAATTGACCTTAGCCAGTACAAGTATTCTTTGTATTCTAATCTGCAACATGACAATATGTAATTGCTCTGTTCATAGAGACCAATGAACAAAAATATAACTATGTAGTGACAAACCAAAGAAGCTTACCATTGCTTATCCAGAAAGGCTAATGCTAATGTTCCACCTCCCACTCTAGCCTAGCCTTCCCAAATTCTATTCACCCAATCATAAAAGCTGTTCCTGTTTTTTGGTGGAACAAAAAAAATCCATTAGGCAACTTCAATCTTAATTTAATCAAACGCTGGATTAAAATGGAACCCTGCCTCTTCAGGCCTCTCTTTTTCAAAAAGTATTTCTCTGGTTAAAATAACACCTAAGTGGAAGTAGACACATGGAAGGTTTAGAGAATGCTAGCACAAAATTACTAGAATGATAAATATATTCAGAAAGCTAAGTGAAGCACAGATCCAAAGTTATTCAACAAACAGTTCACACAAATTCTGATTTCAGACATAGCCTCATAAATCTGCACCAAAACATTTTTTACTTTATTATAACAGGTGCAGTAGACAAACATTAGTATTCTTTCTTTGCATTATTTACTTAAAACAGGGAAGAACATCTTGATACTGACTTCAGAACACGTCACACATTTCACTTCTCATGGCCTTCGTGCTCTACAAGGTTCATACGAGTATTAAACGCGGAACTCTGTAATATCTACCCTTCCTAAATTAGTGAAGCTTTTATAAAATAGATTCTTGATCCTTTCACCTTTGCATAGTCCAAAGCAGCATTCTGAAACCCTGAACCAGTAGAAGTATCCAACTTGGAGGCATGAAATACTGAAACTGAACTAGATGCTGTCATGTATTTCTCTTGCTTTGCACCCCTCCTCCCTGTCCCCTGCCCCTCTCCCAGTCTGATGATTCAAAGGGAATAGAACCAGAAGTGAGTAAAAAACCGTGAAAACACAAAACCACAGACATTTAAAATGCAAACAAAATGCCCAACCCAAAACAACCTGATTCATCCCTGACTTAGAACATACATGCACATAGAAGCCTAGCAAGACAAGGTGCTTACTGAATCAAGTTTCTCAGAGTTTTTTACAGCAGCATCCACATTTCACACCAAATGTAGAACTAAAAGTATTTGCATTCCTATGCTGTGTAGGACAAGCCAGATGTGGGATGCAGATCTGCAATTTGTGTATGTACATATGCAATATAGGAGGATTGCATCGTGAAATTCACTGTAACTCTAATATTCATGTGGTTATTCACAGGGATTTCACATAATCCTGACATTGAGGATTCCGGTTCTTTACAAGGATCGTGAACACAGCAGCCCATGTTAACTGTAGCCCATATATACCTACTCTCTATTCAGCCTTGCTAGCTCACCTACGGATAATATCAAAGCAATGCTAGCATGACTGAATTTTTTGTCCCAGGTGCACTCCTGTAGCCCGTATGAAGCTCAGAGCAGAACAATTATGCTTTTGGCACATAAACTGGACAGTTTAAAACTAGTTTATCAAATACCTTTGCACCAGCTGTAGTGAGGCCTTCCATTTACACTATACTTATCTGCAGTGCCAGTACAAATAGTTAAGAGACAGCAGTAGTTAAGGTCACACGTGCCTAAAAATGGATGTGTGTGATAGACCATGTCACTACAGCACTAACACACCAGCAACTCATCAGCTTTCACTGTGAGGAAGCCTAGCCTCAGTACCCCCAAACCCAGGGCCCTGTCAGCTGTGTTTGCTCATCAAATTTACACCAAAAAAACATATACTGTCCTAATTATATAAGGAACCACAAGAGGGTGCATTGAAAAGTGTTACTCTGGGCACAAGAATAACAAAACCTAAATGTTTTCACCTTATTTTCTGTGTCCTCTCCTCTCATTTAATCCAACATGAAATTAGCACACACTGTAGGTAGTCTGGAGCTAAGTGCAGACACATTTCTCTGAGATTTCTACTCTTCTTTCAACCCTGGCTCGTATTTTTTCATGACTGTAGTCTCAGTCAGGAACAGGTAAATTGGCTAAAAAAAAAAAAAAGCCTACCCTATTTTCACAAGTAAGACAGGCTTGAATAAAAATAGACCAAACTCAGTAACTTTCTTTATTGAAAAGTTATTCCAAGTTACACAACTTCAATGGGCTGATAACAATACATTGCAAAGTACATTTATTCTTAAGAATTCATGTCACATGTTTGCACATACCTGTAGGCCTAGGGGAGGGTTCCACACAGCCTTTAGTTTGACAATGAAGAATAAATAAGTACCTTCAGATTGCAGTTTACTTCTGGTAGGCCTTGGACAATATCAACTATTACTTTCCAGTCTCCCTAAGTAAGCCAACCAGCAATATCTATCTTACTTTCAATTTCACATCCATTTCACTGATGATTTTACTTACTGACCAGTTATTTGCTTAATTTCATCTGCACAAGAAACTGAGTAAGGAAACACATTTAATACTCAAAGGAGTAACCTTCCCAGAGGTAGCTTATACACAGGAGCAGAAGACTAAAACAGAGCATCTAAACCAGAGCATCCAGTTTCCCCTCATCATGTAATAAACAGCGGGTGTAGAATGTCGAGTGAAAGGGACTTCATCTCATCAAGCACACCAGACAAAACACCACAGCATTGTTCATTAAGTTCTGTTACTCTGCCTTAAATAAACAACCCCCCAACCAACCAAACCCCACCCTAACTACTGACCACCCAAGGGAAAAAAGTTAACAAAACATTACATTTTCTTCCTCCCAAGTATTCTTTGGGAAGCACAATAGTAGCTCTGTACCCTCTACTACCTCGTTTCGTCTTCCATCTCTTCTTATTGACTGTCATTTAGTAGATAAGACCAGAACTCTGTATCTTTTTCTTATTCAGTAAGTGAAGAGGGTGCATTTTACTTGAAGAAAAACTGTTAACTAAAAGACAAACTGATTTCATAAAAGCAACCTAGTGTTAGGCTGATGGGAAGGTCCCACGCTCATGATAGCCTCTCCATGACTGAATTTTTTTTTGTAGGCAGGCTAGATACAGAAGCAGCAAAGGCGTGATTCTTAAACTTAAATTAGTTTTAAGTTGACGTCGAAGAAGATACCCGAAATGTCTATGATATATATATTCATCAGATTATCACTTGCTGTTTTTAAGATTGGCATTAACCCACTGTAGTGCCCAAGAGGCCAAATGGAGATTACACAGCAAAGACGATTCTGGGAGTTCAGTGTTCAAACTAGAAAAGTATCAATACTAAGTTTTAAATGCACACTTTTCTAAGTGATACCATATGGTTCACAGAAGATTGTGCAGACTGTCTGAACCAAGAGTCAAAAAGACACAACAAAAATACAATTCAGTGTTTACAATTCAGCTTAATAAGCCTCTGCAAAAACCTTCAGTAATGAATTTCCCAATAACATCTGTATGTAGTACCAGGTAATGCAAAATTTCTAGGTACAAACTACATGGAATTAATTTAACCTACAGAGGCTGTTTATTGACACACAAAGTTTGTGCAAGTATAACTAGACATGGAAGTGTTCCTAAATATTGTGAATCATGCTTTTATAGTGGAAGATTGAAATAATATGCATCTACTTAAAACACTAGAAAAGGTGTATTATTGACAGTAACATCTCTCTCCCTAATAAAAGCACATTATGAATGCCAGCACATCAATGCCAATGCCAATGCCAATGCAGGGGGGGCAGAGAGTCCTTTAGATTTGTGTGAAGACATAACAAGGGTTTTAGGAGCTTTCACATCTGTTAAGAAAATTATTACTCTGGAAATCAGAGATGAACTGTACTGTGTTTTAAATTTTCCATCTGGATTTTTAATTCCAACTGCTTCAAGGTGGCATTCAGAAACCACCAGAGAAGCTTTACTAACTCTCTCACTAAATATATTAAGTCTTTTGACAAGTGTGGAAGAGTATTTGTTTGGAAGATGGGAAGCAGAATTTAAAAGCCACTTGATACTGAATGGAAGTTCCAAGCAGTCGGGTGGCTCGAATCAATCCCAACTGTAGAAATGCTCAGTCCATACCCAATGAAACTAAATCACACAAATATACACACCACATTTTTATTTTATACCCAGCAAACATCCTTCCTCAACGTGTATGTTGAAAACTGCCAATGCTTTAAGATGAGCCTTAAATACTACTGTGAAATTAATTTGCTTATAAACACAGAATCCTCATGCTTTTCAGACTTTTAAGTGTTACCATCGGTAACTAAAAATGTTTCCATACATGTTCAAAATGCAAAGAGGAAACACTAATAACCAGTATATAGTTATTCTAAGGCACAAATGGTGCTCAGCACCGCTCTTCGCAGCATCGCATTTCGAAGAGAAGTTTTTAATGACACAGTAGTGCTAAGTCACAGCTATCATGCGTCGGCCACGTGCTGATGCTGGGCATGACAACATTATTTCATCCCGTCTGCAATCAAACAGAAAAATCACTGTAGTTGTCCAATCTTATGACAAGCATATGCTTAGAATAGCAGCAACTACTACTCAGCTCCTATTAGAGGATTCTAACTTGTTATTTATGAACATTAAAGGCATCTAGACACAGTATTTAAATCTGTTTTGGGAGCTGTTAAAAATGTTACAAACGTTGCTGTGGTAGCAGACATATATTTAGTAAATGAACTCTCAAGTATTCTGCTGAATTAGTTAAACATTCCACTATATTTATAATTCTCAAATAACTTTGGTTTTGTAGAAAGTCATCACCATCTGGAGTACAGACAGCAGAAGAACAAAGAGCTTGCACTCCACTGAGGATCCTTCAGGAAGCTGTAAGTCTGAATGTTAACAGAGTTAACAAGTTATTAAGAATGACTCTTAGAAGTGAAAAGCAGTGCATTCGTAACTGCAGCGAGTTGCTTAATTCTTTTGCTTTGTTTCTTACCTCAAAAGTTATGCATGTGAAAAAAATCTTGTAAATACATCATATACAAATGAATAAAAAAAATAGAGCCCTAATTCACATTTATTATAAAGCATCTACTTCTGTTCCTTAAACAGTAACAACACAAAATCTCTTGTTCAGAATTATTTTATTTGGATTATAGCAATTAGTATCACTGAGCAGCAGGCCAAATCCAGGCAGAGAGCAAAGAATCAATTTCACAAGGCAACAACACAGACTAATATATTAACATACAAACCATTTCACTGCATTATGAAGTAGAAATATCTTCCAACCATGCATAAAAAGTCTATGCTTAATCTTTCAGAGCTCCAGGTAATACCAGATTCCTAAATATACAAAAAAATACATTTAACATAATAATCTTAGTGAATCAGACTTATAAAATTACAGTTTTATTCTTCACAACATAGAAAAAATACAAAAGTGACTTTATATAGTTTTCACTAATTTCACTGACATAAATATACATCAAAACGTATGATTTGATGTATACTCATGAAAATTGTAAGCTGATAGTTCTTAAAATGACACTGCAGATTGGTCCACAAAAATGCCAACCTTTCTAATGATAAATAATAATAATTAAAAAAACTTTGTTAGAAACATCACATTGTGAAAAATTACAATTTACCTGCACTGTAACCTGCATCTCACTGTAATTTACAATATGAACACTTCTACAATTCCAGTTGTAAACGATACACTGGTAAGAACCTTGGTCTTTCAGAGGGTAATGACTCACTTGGACAAAGCTGGCATGGTAGAACAAATTACTGTTGACTGAACCAGCGCACACAACACAAAGACTACCAAAGTAGAAAACACATCTGCTGCAGAAGTTGGGTGATGCTGATAGAAAACAATAGAAAACAAGCAATCAAAGTAAATGGGGGGGCAGAGAGTCCTTTAGATTTGTGACAGAGTACTAATCAAAGCTTCTATTATAAAGTTCACATCAAACCACATTATAATTTCAGTGACAGATGAGGGGAAATCTGTTCTTATTTTATGAGGAGATAAAAACCCACACATGACCCAAGTCAGCATTAGAGGAAAACCCAAATAGTACTGGGGCAATGAGCTGCAGTTCTTACTCAAGATCAACTTCCAACAATACCCCTGGAAGCTAAACTTGGAAAAGCACTACAAGCTGAAATGCTGGAATTCTTGTATATACTAACTACATGTTCAAACTTCAGAATAGTTTTAAAATCATCTTTGCTGTTAAGATTTCTTAACTATCAAAGCACTTTTTCTTTTAAAAGAAGGAAAAGTAACTCCATTTTCTTTTAAAAGGCTGTTGTTTATTTGCATTTGTGTGGTAAATCAGTATTTTCAATTAAAGAAAATATTCCATACTAAAGCTTATTCAGTAAAGACATTGGTTATACGAGTTTTCTCCCTACTGGCAGCTTTCCTGTACTGCCAATGCTGCGTGATGCAGATCTGCACTATGTCTTTCTCATCACCAGAGCTATGAGTTTGTTTCATACAGCAATATTACACAGCCATTTTTCTTCCTCCAAACTGAACCAAGAAATTCAAAACCAAATCTTTTCTTTATTCAAGAAAAGTTCTTTAACTATTCGTTGACAATACCTAGTAACCTGAGTACATCAACAAATCAGATCTTTTAGATGACAGAAATACAGGCACTAACACCTTTGATGGCAAATATAAGCAAAAGGAAATATTTTGTTCAGAGGTAAAAGTTTATGCTTTTGAACAATGAGTTCAGTATAACGCAGTATTTCTCAGATCACCACACCTAATGGAGAAATTAGCTGAAATTGTTGCATCCTTGGATGCAAAACAATGTTGAGGTTGTACATGGCCCTAGTTTGGTTTGTTTTTTTTTTTTTTTATTATGGAAAATAACTGTCTCCAAAAGGTTTAAAATAGAAGCAAAGATTATTTTTCATTCTCACCCTCTCCCTGCTTACACCGGACCTGTTTGTGTTGAACAGGAAAGGTGTAACATGTTACTGATCACTACGGGGGGTGGAAATCGGTCAGATTCTTTTGATGGAGACAAAGGAAATAACTGAAAAATTAAAAGTTGTGAGGGTTTTTTAATATAGTTCTGACAAACATAAACCAAAATATTGCAAAAACATCTCTCCCCAAGTGCTGGAAGAGACAGCCTGTGCCCCTGGCTATGTCTAGAGAGAGCTGGGATGTGTCAAGCACAAGTAGCTGGGACACAGATAGGGGCCAAGCACAGCACCGGACTAGTATTGCAGGTACCATGGTAGTGGTCACACCTCATTTATGCACTAAATCAGGCTGTTAGAAGACGGAAGCCAGTGAAGCCCTTGTGTCGTTGTCTAGTGGCTCTGACTCTATGAAGATAGGACTATTCAACTATCAATTCCTAACAAGAGCAAAGGACAGAACCTGTATTTCCTTTTGCCTTTGCTTGGTTATCTGGTCATTCGCTGCTCCCTTTGTCCCTTCCATTCCCCACTCCCCGCCCCTAAGCAACAGTTTGATCATAACCTGTCTGTGACAGTGCTCCCACACCATTAGTGCCTCCTGCCTCACCACAAGGTTTTCTCCATTCTTTCATTTTCTGCTTTACCTTCCCAAGGGAAGGCTTAGCCTGCGAACCCAGAGACCTGATAAGACTTAACTTCCTAGTGTCTTCTGCTCTTTCAAAGGAGCAGATGAGGGAAGGCTTGTCCAATCTGTAAAGCTGTATGCAGCACACAAGATAATCTGCTTTCAAAGAAGGAGCTTGTGACTTTGCAACACTTCAGAAGCTCAGTGCCTGGAACTGCCTGCTTGCACATGCCAGTGATACACATTAGTCACTTGAGAAAAGTCAGGTTGAGGAAGGTGGCCCTCAGATGATTCCACAGTAGATCAAGTAGTCCTCAACACTGAAAGATGAGTACCACTAAGATAGTGGACAGCAACTAAGAGATGAGAATTTAAAGTAAAAAAGGGAGAACTGCACCTGTTTCTCGGTGACCTGCCTCCTTATATTGTTTAAATTCATTACTGATATCACTAGAAATATTACAGTTAATATTATTTAAATATTTTTAAAGTATCCAGGGATGCAGTACTTAGAAGAGTTTTAACATTTCAGATAAGCATTATAGCCTCTGAATTAACACTAGCATTTGAGTAATCAGATTAAACAAGACCTTCAGAGAAAAGGCTCTGGTCAGACACCCTACTGTTTAAATTCCTGAAGAACCACATTCCCCTCATTTCCCCTAATTGGTTTCCTGTTCTTGTTCCCAGCACTTTTTAAATACATACCCTACCTTTCTAAATTCAAACATTTTGAAACACATTACATTCTCCTCTGGAGTCTGTGACAAAATCCTAAAGTATTGCAGAGCATTTTATTTGCTTTCACAGCAATACATACAGTTTCTGGCATGCAGTCAAGCACTTTAATAAGATAGAGGTATCAGTAGTATAATCCAAATCAAGCATTTAGTGGGTACGACTTCATCACTCATACTGCAACCTTCAGGCATTTAGTAATAAATGAAAACCATTTAGCACATCATTTAAGGAACAGGCTAACTGCCAAGCCATATAAAGTGTTAAAGTTTTCTGAAGCACTGCAAGCTGTAAATTATTTCAATGTTTTACACCGTGGAATTTCAGTGAAATCAGGCTTATTGGTTATTCTTGCTAAATTACTGGTCTTTTACCTCTGACTTATTTTTATCTTGGTATATTCTTTAAAAATGTGCTGGGTATTGAAAATCTGCAGCATTTTCATGTTTGAAAAGTTCTGAAAAAGAGTTGGAATTACTCCGACTTCTTGTGTTCTTCAGTGTGGGAAAGGACCTTTCGCCTCTGATGTAGCATATGAAAATACAGCTGAGGAAAGACTGAGGAGAAAACAGACTTCAGTAAATAACTGTGAATTGAGACTTACATGTCAATGTCAGATGCAGAATCACATGCTCTATTAAAAGAAAACATTTCTTAACTGCTTTTTGCTCAAGACACCTATTGCCTTTTACTCTTTAAAGAGAGTAAGTAATATTGTGCTTAGGCTTCAGGTACTACTTACTTTTTGCAAGAGCATGCAAAATGCCTTATTTAACTTTGCATGTACAAGCAGGATGACAAAAGTTTTCTGAACTGAGTACACACAATAGAAAATAAATTCCAGGGAGGGAAAAAGTCCTGAAAAATGACATTTCCAGACTTGTTTAATTTCTTATAATTCTAGTATTACTTTCTCAGAATCTAAGGAACTTTGTACAAACTAGTGCCTCTTTCATCTCTTCTCTCTTTATCCTCCATGCAAAGCTGCTCCCCCTATTTCTAAGACCACATTACACAGTATGTTTGCAAAACAACAGGTCAAGGGACAGAAAAAAGTACATAAACAGCAAAATCAAAAATTGACATAAGACACTAAACCTCTGTGAACCATATGAAAATCAAACGATGTCAGTATCCACATAAATCAGGTCTTACACATGCAAAGGATTCATCATCAACATAGGCCAAAGCCTATTTAATTTGTGTACTACATTTTTTTTTTTGGTCATTTTTTCTAGCAAGATATCAATTCTCACAAACAAGTATTACATCAGAGATTTAAAGTAAGGTAAAGGGTAAGATTCTACCGTTAAGAACATAAAGCCCCCAATTTCTAACAACAGTTTTCAAAGCTGGCCCTATTTGCAATAATAACATTCCCCAAATTTCCAACATCTTCAGTAGGTTCAGAAGGCCCAACTCCTGCAGAGGTAGCTTTCAAGTATGAATAACTGAACTATGGTGTCATCAATGACTGCAATGAACATTGCTTTTCTTCTATCTCAGGAATACCTTCATGTGAAAAGACACCTAGGACTGCTTGAGTCCAAGCAGCTGGTTCAAATAATAATAATGGATCACAGAAAACACCTCACTTAAGAGACAGCAATTTTAATGGAGAAAGCAGGCTAAAATTGTTACTTGGGTTCCCTCCCACATGGCCTGTCAACTGTGATCTATCTACTGCACTGGAAGGAATTAATACTCATGGTTATTTTGACAAAAACAAATTATTCAGTATGCTTGGAGTTAGTAGTATCACCATTTTTGGAGGAGGGAGACAGGGAAAAAGAGGTGCATGCAAAGTGTTCTTTTAAAAAAAGCTTGAAAAAGTTATGAACCTTCATATCAGAATTACAAGATGGTTCACTGAAAGTTTAAGCACACCACTGAAATTTAAAACTCCGAATATGGTTTATCATTCTGCACAAACAACAAGGTTCCTATAAAGACAGCTGCAGAGACAGCTAAAAGCAACATCTTCATCACTACATTATTCTGCAGGATAGACTCCATTCACATATTTAAACTTGTTAAAGGCTTCTGTGTCTCTGTTCCCCATTTCAAATCAGCAAAGCTGTATCTTCAGCTACAGAAACATCAACTAGAGATTTTGCCAATTCAAGTTAATTCAACAGAAATGGTTCCCTACCCACTAAAGCAAAAGCAATGCTCTTATTCATGATAAAGAACTGAATTTTAAGAAGCTGGTTTGAACCTCATTCTCTTTAAAAGTCTGTAAGTTGAGGAAAAAATTATGATGTCAACATTTGTCAAGTATCACCAGGGTTATTTTTACTCCTAGAGAAAACACATTTTACTGTTTTGCAGGTGGTGGTAGTAAGTGATCTCTGAAGTTTTAGCTTTGACTTTTATTTAGATAATTTTCAAACTCAATTTTGCAAAATTAGTTATATTTACGTTAATCCCACAATCACTATCTTTTCCTGTAAGAGTTCTTACTATTAAAAAAAACCCTAACAAACCCATACTTACTTGGAATGTAAGAGATCATAACCAGGATCAGGAATGTATAGTAGTCAAAAGAAAAATTGTACTTGTTGGGTAAACTAATGGAATACAGGCCAGACTGTCTGACGAAGGGCAATGCAGCATATATTGTGAGCAATTCTCCTGAGACTCCCATTGGATACAATACTATAAACAAAGTGTACCTAGAACAAAACATTTACAGAAAAGGATTAAAAGTTATGATCAAGTATTTGTTAAATGCTATTATGGATAATCAAATCTTAAATTCTCAAATCAGGATTTATTTCCCTTAGATCTTTCTTGATTAGAGGATGGCAAGGTATGAACATTATTACAAAGTATTCAAATCTGCAATCAGTGTCAATTATTTAAATAATCACTTTTGAGAATCTAAAAACTATCTTTAAAAGTATTTCCTCCCCCCTCCCCTTCGTTACTTTGAATTCTGAACTCTGGTAGAGATCATTATATTACTTAAAATTGACCAAACACAGTGGATATTAGCCAATAAGCTTACAGACTGTTTCAAGTTCAGCCTTTAGATTCACAGGTTACTGTTAAATGTCAGTTTCTGACAAACACCATCAGTTTGTAAATGGGATTGAGTTCTGACAAACTGCTCTTTCAGCTGACAAAGTAATAGATTTATTTTTTTTTTTTTAATCTAGAAAGCTGCTGTCCAGAAGCTAGGAAGTCACATTCATAAACAGGGTAATTACCTCAAGGTAGAATCCAATTTTTTGTACTGTAACCATTTTACAAGACAAATAACCCTGTCAAATCAGTCAACTTAAGGCTATGATTTCTATTTTGCCACCTACCTGGCCCATTTGATAAGATAAGGGAGATGGTTTAACAAGCTAAATGTATAAAAAGAATAACGGATTATCTCAGTGATTGTCCAGGCCACCACAAACAACAGGACACTATCTTCAGTTTGTACCTGTAAGAAAGAAAAAACCCCAGAACAACTCAGTATAAATTCAAGCACTACTGATTACTCACCAGACCCAAGACAACCTCAAAGAAATCAATCCCCATGGGTTGCTTTACTGCATCATTTTAGAGAACAGACTCCAAGAATGAGCTTAAAAGCAACATTAGTAACAACAGGAAAAACCCCTTCTTATCATGCTCCATATTTTCCTGCTTGCTTAAGAAAAGTTATCTTGATCTCCAAGCAGCGCTAAAGACCTCCTATTCTGTGCAGTGTAAAACAGTACAAGAAATCCCTGAAATACAGAAAATGACACAACTCTTTTCATTCCCATATAGTACCAGCTTCTATTTCAGTCCTATGAGTGCAGCCTAGTGCAACAAGCAGAAAGGATGTCTAAGACTTGATACCTACTTTAGACTTTGTATTCTGATCCTAGTCCATGCTATTTCTGAGCAGAAGCACTATTCTGTCTCTACCCGTGAGAAAGTGGGTCCTAATTTTTAGCAGAAGCGCAATGTGTAACATCAGGACACGGGTTTAGGGGAGAGAAGAAGTTCAGATTGTCTCACCTCACGTAAGCTTGAAAACTATCTGCTTCTCTGTTTCTTGCTCCTTTTTCTGCTTATTGTATCCAGTCTAGTTTCTCCAATGTTACACTCAAGACATCATTTCACTGCTTTACACCTCTTATAGCTTTTATTTCAGGCACATATCACTGAACCAGCTTTTATTCCCTTCATATTTTGAAAGTTAATCTTCAGAAACATGATTTTTATTCAGCCCTCCCACTCCTTCCCTCTTCTTCAACAGAATGCTCAGCTGTATGAGTACCTTGAGCCCAAATTCAGTGGACTGTGGGAACATAAAGAGCTCAGCCCCAGGGGCCCACCTTTTCTTTTTTCCTCCAACTCTTCAAAAAAGGGAGAAGGAAGTCACTAGGTGTGGGTGGTGCATTCTATTCATCTTGGGCAAAGTACATGTACAAATGAAAAGAGGAACAAGAAAATATATGGGTAATCAGAAACCTTTAAAGAGGAGGGGATGGATCATATTATCTGCATATAAAAAAAAATAATCATGAGAATCATCCATAAAAAGCTTTGTTAGAGATGACAAAACTCAGATTTATACAGAAATCCTGGGATATCCTGGAATGTAGAGCTGCTGTTAATCTATATTCTGCTGCATACAGCATTTCAAGTCACTTTCATTATATTTTGCTGCAAATGCAGTTTGTCCTTTGTTCCACACAGAACTGATAATTTGGTTATAATCTCCCTTACATCATCATAAAAGAACAAAACCCAAAACTTATTTGAAGATTTTCAGAGAAGAGACCAAATCTACTTTTAAATTGCTACAGGATCCTAATTCTGTTTGGGGTCTGCTTTATAAACAACAGCTAGTTCACAAAAAAGTTCTGGAAATGTTAACAGCACTTCACAGATGATGCTGTTGCCAAAGAGCAACATGCTTCAAAAGCACTCCAGAGCTGCATCTTCTGGTCAAATCAAGAGCAGGAGCTTAGTGAGTTCATATAAACCTATGAGTCATGGACTTCAACCTGTACTTCGAAAACCCAATTCTTTCCCTAACAATGGTAGTCATTAAAACCAACAGTTCAAAATTTATAACTTGAAGTAGCACCCAAGGACAAGAAACTGTGAAGGTAATAGTAAATGAGACACAAAGAAGTAGAAAACCTGGCAGTTACAATCTAGTTCAATCACAGAACTTTGTAACACTGCCACTGCAGGTCTAGCCTCTCCCATCTATTTTAATATTAGAACTGTGTTTAGAAGTTATTAAAACAGTTCACACCGTTATAAAACACACACATACAACCCTGTTAAGGCCACGTAACAAAGAATCATTGGTTGTGCCTTTACAGCTTGTGTCCTTATTTAAGGGAGAATGAATACTGGAAATTGGTGGCAGTTTTCAGACAGAAGTGATCAACAAAATTTTCAAATAGCTCTACTCTGGGCAGTAAGGAACAGAGGACTACATTTTATCATATTTTAACTACATTCCACAGCTCTTCATTAAAAAGTAAGTTTCTTACACACTAACAGATGTGTCAGAAGTCTGTCACCATTAGAACATCTGTTTGAGGACTGACAATTTTTCAGTACTTCAGATGAAGATGTCAGAGATGTACAGTATCAAACCCCTGGGAACTGATTTACAGAAAACAGTCTCTCAAGAGTCTTACTTATTTAGGCACTGCTAATGCTGCATTTGTACAATTCCTCTTCCAGTTTGATGATAACAGGGATAGTACAGCAAGTAAACCATAGACCCTTAATAAATAACTAAGCCCAATGTTGCCCTCAGAACTCAATCTCTATTCTACTTCTTCATGCCACTCTTTGAAGAAGGTGTTAGACAAAGTCCAAGCACATTTTACACTTTACAAGTTATATGTCCAACTGCCTTAATGAGGATCAATCATACCATGGGCATAATTTTTTGGCATGTGTTTCAATTCAATTCATTATCAAGAAGGGTCCCGAATATATATTTTTTGCTTATCTTCAATACTATGAATAGCAACTTTTGTTAAAATATCAGAGAACTTATAGCCTTTTAGAATGCAAAGATAAGAACAGGGAATTGACAAAATAAGTCCCGAGATATTTTTACTGTTCTCCTTAAGCATGAAAAGAGAAATCCTATAGTTTTCTCCACATTGAGAGTAACAGCTTGACAAACTATCTACAGATAATTTCAGCTAAACACCTAATTAAGCAGTTCAGTGCAGAAAAGTAAAACCAGAAGCACTATGCAACTGTAATGATGAAACAGTGTGTCTCCCTCCAGAGAGCTGGTTCTCAGGTACAGTTAATTAAAAAAAACCACCAAAAACCAAAAACCCAAACCAACCCCCAAAAAAACCCCAACAGCTTCACAGCAGGAATAAAGGGCCTAACAGACATACAGTATTACTCAGATTTTATGTAGATGTAAAGCAGTGATGAATCAGGCTTTTCAACTGCATTCACCCATTTAGAGTTCTGAGCTTTCCAGTGTGGTCTTCTTTCACTACAACTTAGTCTTGTAAGATATTCTTCCCTCTGTTTTACTACAGAGTGAAGCTGTCAGTTCACTGCTATTATCTGCAGTTATCTGAATCTTAATTACCAGCTCAATATGCTGTACATTTTGTCTTCAAACCAGCCCTTTGTCTGTGCATGCTAGAAATGTTCCGCTAAGTATATGCTATACTAATCTCCAACTTATCTGTAAGTGAACCTATTTGATAAGCATTAAATCACTGCTAAGACCATTTAATTACCCTCCAGAACTGGGTGTGGACTCCACTATCAGAACAGAACTCTATGAAGGCCTGCCATGATGTCACCAGATGATCTCATTGTTCACACAAATTCAAAAAGACAACTTTGAACTGAAAAGCACCTTCTGTTCTCCTAGCCTACTTTCTTCCAGCCCCTCACTCCACTCCACTCCTTCTGTTCCCTGCTTTGTAGAAGAAACAGTAGAATTCACCAAACTGATTCCTTTCCCATGTAATGACAAAATGACGACAAATGCTGCATTACATGCCAGGCCCTCCACCACTAACCTAACAGCTACTCCTACGGTGGAGGCAAAGGGAACCTCATTGCTACCCAAAGAAGTGTGCAGTGCTTTAACATTTGCCATGCTTTAACATTTATTATAAATACTTTCATACGGAATTTAACATCACATCAGCACTGAATTCAACAAAAAGCACAAACATGTTAGTGGCAAGAAGCATGCTTTAAATCACATCACATATCTAGAAGTGTATTCTGACAGAAAGGAGGGATGCAATACAGATGTTTCTTCTTTTAACTATATTATATATGAAAACAGTCTGGAAAAGCAAGATACTGAACAAGTTTCACTCAAAATGTTAAAGAGGAAAACTGCATTTTATTTTACAAGAACCTCATCATGCAACTGCATAGCTTACAAGTTCCATAAAGCTGTGTGAGAATTTAATCCTGGACTTCACCATGGAGCTCACTTGTGCAGACAGCCCTTCAGAAAAAGTAGAACACTCGTGACACTTTCAATACATCTCCCCAGGTGAGACTGCATGCTCTCTGGTTGGGGGGAAGGGAGGGGTCAGAACACAGCCTCTTCATTTGACTTATTTGTTCTAAGTCACAGGTGAACACTCATCAAAGGATTCCTCATCCTTACCGTTCTTATGCCCACTTTCCAAGACATGAAAAAAGCAACATATAATACAGTCTCTGACGAGACTTTAACCAAAATACCGCAGAAATGTGAGGAAAAAAAACCTGCGTGCAGTATTGTTGAAAGAATCCTTGTTAAAACAATCCTTGTCAAAACCTGAATGTTAGGCTAGACTTGTTGCTGACATTTTCTCCAACTTTGCTGGTTTTCTCTGGTGAGAATGTGGGCATAAGTTTCAAAAAATCCTAACCCACAATCACTTTACAGACTTCCCTTTGATGTCTAACAGGCAACGCATAGAATAATTATAAATCCATGCAATCCAACCTTAAACATTTGACTTATATCAAAACCAGAAGGCAGTCTGTAAAAAAAGATTATTGCTCTTCTTTATGAAGCATCAGGTACCCAAAGATTATACAGGTAACAGCCAAAACTAAAAGCATATTTCTTTAAAAATATTTTCCACACATCTAAAACCTGAATGTCTTACTATTACAGGTTGGGTTTTTTTGGGTTTTATTTTGTTTTCAAAATCTAATATTTATCTTCAGTGAACTAACAGAGACTAGAGTACATTTATTTGCACCAAAAGTGAAAACTATTAAAAGGTAAGTACTTACAAGATTCTGAGTTTACTGAGAAAAAAACCCAACAAACAGTCCTCCACTTAAAATAGCATGAAACTAAGGCTCCACATGAACAAGCATAATATCAGAAAGGGCTGTTAATTAGTAGGAACTACAGTGACTAAGGTTACTCTACATGTATGGATGCTCTCATAACAGCTCTGGAATAAGGAAGAGAAAAAGCAGCTTCCCTGACAACTTGGTAATGAAACAGGCTCCTTTAAGAGATTCTCCATGTCAGAACACAAGAAGATCTTCATCATATAAGGACACTAAATGACCATCACTTATTTCAGGCAGCCATGCTGACACTGGCATCAAGATTAATTTCTTTCCTTAATGAGAAGAAAACCAGTAATAATAGTTGTCTAAAGTAACAGCACAGATGCGGCATATCTGGATTACTACAAGATATTCAGATGACATCAAAGAGTCAAGTCAGCATGATCTGTATCAATGAAAGCATGTTTAGATTTTAAAATAGCTGTCAGGAATAATTTTCAAATAGGACTGCTACCAAAAGATTCTGCAGAGATCTGTAAAAAGTACAGCAGCACTTGGTGTGGGTAAGCAATGAGAAAAAACACGCAGGCCACAAAATGCTCCTACGCTTGAATGTAAAAAAAAATGAAGGACAGAAGGACTATTACCCTGGAGAGTGATAACAGAGAACATCCAGGCATTGCCGTGCACAAACAGTTGTGAGGGAGCTTCCACAGGCCATGGCAAAGAAAGTAAGCTGTGTATGAAAGAAGGGGGCAGTGAGGAGATTTTGCTACTAGCTATTGTACCAGTAAGATCAATATTAAAACGCTGTCCCAAATTCTGGGTTCCGTATTGCACATTGGGACCTCTTTAACTTTCAGTAAGGACTGCAAAATCTACACAGGAGCTAGATGTCTTGCAGTGAAAGAATCAGACCTCAGACTATTTGATTATCAAGAACAGATGACATCAGATTTATTTTTATTTCTTTTGATCCATAGAAATTCACATAAACAGCTGCGCATGTCGGGATACAAAGAAAAGTCATTTTAAGGAAAATAAGATAGTGATCAACCCTTGCTTTTCAGCATGGGTCATTAGTTCTTCTACCTATTTTGTAGCTTAACTTACCTCTTTTACACTATGTGTTACTGCCCACGTCAGGAAAACCCTTGACATCACTTGGAAAGCAGTCAGAACAACAGAAGAGGGAACAATGCCTGGAAGATATTTTGCAATTAGTAAATATTCCTGACTATCAGGGTGGAAGGTGGGAGTGGAGAAATAAAACACAGCTAAACCGAAGTCCAGCTACTTGCATTTTTTTTAAGGAATGCATTTAATGTTTTAATCTGAGACTATGAAGTCTGTCCTGCGGTGTGTTTACACAGCCTAATGCGATGCAATCCTCTGACAAGACTTTGTGCATCAAAGTGCAAATAAAGTCAGTCTTGTTGCAATCACAGCACACCCTTCAATACATACAGCAGCTGAATAAATGAGATAACTTCAGTCAAACAGCTTCTAGGGTACAATCTTTCAAATAAACCCTGTTTGATTAAAATATCCAAGATACTCTTCACTACTGTGATTTAAAAAGTAAACCAAATGAAGATGTTTTTTCACAATATATCCCAAAAACCAGCAAGCAAAAAATGTAACTTCTTTGAAACAACATTGATCTAGCCCATATTCTGACAGATAAAAAGTTTATAATTCCCTTCCAGGAATCCAACTTTCTAAAGGAGCAAACCAAAACCTAAGGAAAAACTGATGCATTGCTACATAAACAATTTCTCTCAAAGAAGCAGATTTCATTGGTTCTTCTAAGTCAGTCCTGATTAAACTGGCACTAAATGGATCCTACACACCCAGGTCTGACAGTGCAAGAATAATTTTAGGCTGAAAGGTTACACAAAATTTCTAAACTTCACAGCACAAAGTTTTATTTTCTTCAAATAGCATGATGAAGACAAAGGCAAGAGTAGTTGCAGCTCCTAAAATACAGTAAAAAGGGCTTCTAAAATTAGTGCAAATCACAGCAAGCACAACAGCCTCAGAAAGACTTAAAGACCAAACTGAAGAGAGGAAGAAAAGCCAACAGCAAGTTTCGTTAGAATTTTAATTTTCAGTCACACCGTCGTTATGTTCAGCCTTCTTTCAGAGTAAAAATAAGAGAAAAATTCTACAAACACAGTTCTCTTCAGTTTTATCACATATTGTTCATAACCTAATTTCTGTTGTAAAACCTTGGGGCAGAATTGTTGTCTGTTACTCAGACAATGCATAAAAGGGTGCTATAAAATCCCACAACCTTTACTCATTAAATGCTCACTTGTGATACAACAGACCTTTTCTTTTATACAATTTAGATCATCCCTTCCACACAAGATAACAAAATTCTTGCATAGGTATCTATACGTAAGCCTAAAAGACCATGTAAGAACCATGCAAGAAAGTTAAACAAGTTTTTTTGGTTTAGCCCAGACTGTGCCAGTCTAAGCCCAGAACAGATCAAATTGACTCTCTGGCTACAATTTATGTAAACTTTTTTGCCTCTTAATTATTTACTCATTGGAATGAAAAAGTACCCGACAGTCAATTTTAAATTTGGAATTTTAAAAAACATGTGTCACCACTTATACAGCACTGCAAATGCTAGAAGGGTGCTTGACAGAGGGCTCAGATCCAGAACCAAGCAGCAAATCAGTCGTGCCCAGACCTCTTCCAGATCCTGGACTAAGCCTCCTAACCTCCAGAAGGAAATCCTCCAACTCTGAATAGGTTCTTCCTCTCTCTCAGAGAGCTTGCAACCAAGAATAGGCTGTGTGCATGGCTTACAGGTGGACACCCTGTATCTCTAACTGAGCAGGCTAAAGCAAACTCAAGCTATGCTGACTTTGGCTTACCAGAGGCTTACAGGTAAGCATTGCTGTGGTAGGAAGGCTGGTACTGTAGTGATTCTGTAGGCTTGGGCTATGCTCAAAAGCCTTCCTGCTTTTCTCCATTCCCTTCACAAACTTGCTTCTACATTTTGGTAGCTCCTATCACCTCTTATTCATACCAAGTTCCTCCAGGTGGAAGCTCTTCCATAGTATCAATTCCATTCATACATTTGGGTTCTGTCTGCTAAGCACATCAAGGAATGGCATGCTCACTTCCCATTTTCCTGTCCTTCAGTCTCTCCTGTTGGTCTCTGGGCTGCATGTTACCTCCTCTCCAAATAGAGCTCTCCTCCTTCCATTTTTTAAGTCTTTGCCACATGCCAAAGTTATGTTCTCATCCATGCTTGACAGAGACATTCCTCTATCAATCTTTGTATTTTGAAAGTCTTGCCTCACAGATGCTAACATTTCAGATTCTACTGAAAAGATGTGCAGAGAAAAGTTATGCTGAAACACAGGGCCATCTGTCACAAATAAGCTCCTCTATTTACAGAGAATTACAGCTCTAACTACAGCAATTAGTTTAGCAGGAGCAAAGGAATCTGCAAATTTTCCATTTCTCCTTGCATAGGAACTTTTACCAGCATCAGTAGGACTACAGCAGACAGCAGTAGTATATCCAGCCGTGCAAAACCTCACTGTATTTAGCTGACAAATGCTTCCATTAACAGAAAAAAAAATAAAATCCATAGGCAGTTACAATAAAATAAGTGGTTTTCTTTTTTGTAAAAAATCTTGTTTAGGGAAAGGAAAAAGATTATAATGGTATAAATGTTGCAACATCCCACTAATGGCTCTCCTCACTAATATTAAATTATGTGACTGTGGATAACATGGGCTAAATGGATCCACACCTCTAACTGAGCCAGGATTATTAGCACTGCAGACAGACAGGCTGATAGGTTCATCGTTTGCTGCTCTGCACCAGCCTAGGAGGTGACACACAGGACTCTCTCCTGCCATTCACTGATTCGTGTGGACATGCACCCTGAAGCGCGAGGAAAAGATAACCCAATTAATTAAACATTGGCATCTGCACACAAGTTTAGTTTAAGAAAACAATAGAGCATTATAGATTTAGTATGGTAAAATATAATTAATTTTATCTGCAAGTTTTTTTGCTCAGTGTTCTTAGATTTAACTTGTCCCTCTTGCCATTTGTGAAATAACACTTCAAAAATTTCACATTTTGCTTAAAAAAGTTAATAATTTAAAGTTATAAAATAATTTTAAAGTTTAATAATAAGTATGGTTTATTCTGGTAAAAAAATGTAATGTAGATGTAGTAAAATAAAACAGTATTGGAGGGATTGCCTTGGCAGCACAGGCACCTATGATACATACAGTTTACTCTGAGAAGCCTTTACATTAATTTGAGGAGTATATGATCATTGATTTCTTGGAACGATCTGTGCACAACCTACAAACCACCCTTTATAACATAACATTTTCAGAGTAACTGAATTATTCAGGAAGGGCAGAACTGCTTCATCAAACACAGAATTAGACTGCCCTCTGCTGACAAATTTATGTATAAGACTAAATTTTCCAACTTCCATGTTTGGTTATTTAAAAAGATAAAAAGAAATTAAAACTTCTGCACAGGAATTCAATACGAACCTACAACCTAATACACTGCCTGCTGTGAAGATTGTTGATAAGGTAAGTGAAAAATACTATGTTTTTAACTGCAGCTTTAGGACCATGAATGCCATCTTACTCTTCAAATAGTGGCTAGCAAACATTCAGATATGAGTGCAAATACTGCTACTAAAAATCACACGACCAGCTACCTGAACATGACCGCCTCTTTGTGAAGACTGGATGGTTTAGAGGGCTGAGTTAAGCAAAGGTACACAGACAGGGACTGCTCCCTTTCATAGTACACTGGTGTAATGTGTACACTGATGTATTTATTTATACATTTTAATGTTTCGGTTCAAAGTAAACCCTTAGACTTCATGATTTACCTTCCAGAGACTGTGACACATCTTCTATTCTATGAACAATACATGCAAATGCTGAGGCCAAACTGTTCACTACTTGTGATGACTAACAAACCAGACAAGATGCAATCCTGTCACTCAGACCTGAAGCTCTTCAGGTTGACTGGCCCCCGATGCTGCTACTGATCCCAGGCCATATATACACAATAGAGTTCCTGCTACCAAGCTATCAAACAAGCCTCACAGTACAGGCTAACAAGAATCATCAAGTCTCAAGTAATTCTTACTCTCCCAAACAATACCAGTAAAGCACAGCTGAATTTGGGATAAAGAACAGTTTGCATCTTCCTAATTTTACAAAATATATCTGTGCTCTACGAATGTGGGCAAAGTTCTAGTGCTTGAAATGTTATTTTTACTGGATTTTAAATTAATTCTAGCTAGAAATATTTTTTTGGAGGAAAGACAGCTTGGTACGGAAGATTATAGGATATAGAGATGGAGAGTAATGATCCACTATAAAACATTTATAAAATGCACTAAGATTTGTAGCATTGGAAGAGTCTAGATATAAATAGAATGACAAGTAATTGAAAACCTGTTACACATTTTCCTTTTTGTGATTTAACTTGTCAAATTATTGGAATCTATTTCAAGCAAAAATGAGTTAGGCAAGAATTAAATTGGGCAATTCACAGACGATAACATTTTTCATGCTAATATATTGCTAAAACTGCAAAATAATAAACCCGAAAAATTGCAAGCTTACCAAATGCACAGTGCAGAATCTAGAACAAAAAGAAAAATTAAAATCACTAACATTTCAAGTAAAGCAATTCAGAAACACATTTAGTGCTATCACAAGATCTTAAGATTCAGTTCAACCTCAAAGACTAAGCTTAATATTTAGCTGTGCTGCCCAAGCTAAGTAACAGACAGCAAGTTCCTCACCACTTGCTAAAAGGAAAAAAGTCAGCCTTTGTGTGAGGCGTATTCCTCACATTTACCTTCAAATCACTCTGTAAATGCTAAAACAGGTACCTAGAAATCACAGTCCAACAGACTGCCGTATTCTTCCTAAGCAAAACACTCATGCAAATATTAGTAATGCTAGTGAAGATGACAACACCTACCTCAAGCAAAGCTCCAGTCTGGAAGAACTTGAGGGGCTTTTCTATTGAATAGTAGAGGCTATGGTAGCTACCTTTAGCCAGGTAAGCTCGAACTAGACCAACTGCAATAACAAGCCACCTGAAAGACAGAGAAAAGTCTAAGATAAGGAGACATTAAGCAGATCATAAATACAAAGAAATCCTTAATCCTTCTTTCGCTGAGAAAGCAACAGGCATAGAGCTGTCCTAAAAGATACTTTTTGCGTATGCTCTGCAACACTAAAAATATTAAATAATTGGATTTTCTGAAAATTTAACAATGTCTAAGGTTATGCATTTAACACATTTTTAAACACTTTTCAGCACCAACATGAAATCAATACCCATAATGTCTGAGTTTATTTTTCAGTAAACTGTATTTAGTTCAGTTATGGAAGGTAGTCATGACTTTTTGTGTAAGATCGGCATCGCATTTTATTTAGTTTAAGCAGAAAATCCTAGTCAAAGATCGCTTACCATATCATAACTTACAGCATAAAACAATTAACATTCAGAAGGCATACATTTTAATGTTTCGGGTCAAAGTAAACCCTTAGACTTCATGCTAAGCCATCCAGCTTAACTGCTAGCCTGTATTCATTTATGAGAAAATTACAGATCAGGAACTGCAAGAAAAGAGTCTGCTAAAGCCTTCAAGGCAGCAATGGCCATTCCTGTCCCAGCTTTCCTTTTTAAGCAACAAATATATCCAGGCCTACGTAAGTAGTACCTATATAACTGCAACTATACTATAATGGGACCTGTTAACCCTGGTGATTTTCCCCTCAGGTAACTTAGGAAGCAACCCTATTTTTTTTTTTCTCCAGTCCTGCACAATGTAGAAACATGTTTTGCTACCACAGCTGTTCAGAGTCAGTGTTTGCCCACAGCCTCAGAAATTCTTCAGTGAAGCCTAGAAGAGCCACAAAACTAAGGTGGGTACAGCCCGGTCAAACACTTTTCCATTTGAAATTAGCATATATATTTATTTAACTTCAGTTTCCCATTGCTTGTGGCAAACACGGAGAAAAGGGATTGGTCAATGGGTGGTAGGAATTCTCACCAGTGGTTTCCAAACTGTTCACTTACAGGCTCATCCAGGCTGCTTCGCTCTCAGCTACTCTTAATACCATTGTAATTTACCTCCACCTCTCTCCAAACCTAGAACTGCTGTCAGAAAGCTTGTGCTAACAGTCACCGAGTGTCTCCTCTAACAACGCTGCACTGAGGTGTGTGGAGGTGTGTGCAGACATGTAGAAAGTGCCCTAACTATGCAATAGCTTTTTACCTTTTGGAAAAACTCTTCAGCTCTGGTTGTGTAACAGGGAATATGAAGAAATTACCTTAGATTACAGGATACTAGATTCTCACAAGTACCACATTGGGTTAGGTATTCTGAAGTATACGAAGATATTGTCCCAAATGCAGTAATGGTTTGAAACACACTGTGAAGTTCAGATTTTTCAATAATAAGTAACTGTCATCCAAGTTTCTCTTTATAACAACACTTCTTAGTACAACTGAAAAAAAAAAAATTAACTTCTGCCTGGACTTTTCAGAAGACAAGCACTGAAGAAAAGCAGGAGTAGTGGGGAAGAGAAATGGGGAATGAGAAACCAGTCCTCTCTTTTTCCAGTAGCGACAAGTTATTTCAGTTAAAGCGGTCATATGAAACCAAAGGACAAAACATTTGCCAAGTAAATTTACAAAGAAAGAATCAGATTAAAATTTGAAAATCTCAGTGTGGAATAAATCCATTAAGTGTTAAAAGTACTAATGTCTCCCCCTTGCAACAGTGCTTCTTTTTTTTAGAACAGTAAATCAGAGCAGGTTGACACTGTCCCATTTGTATCTGTTTCTCTGTTTTTCCTGATCTTCTGTTTGTTGAGAAACTCTGCTGAATTAAGCAATTTCTAAGGTTGCCCAAGATACTAGTTCTTGATTGTGCCTGCAAACTGCTCTCATCTTAACTGAGCAACTGGTAAAGTACCCGGCTCCCAGAGGAGCTCCATCCAGTCCCTTGCTCATCTCCACCCATCTGTCAGATCACTGACGCCATCCCTTGCACTTTCCATTCCACTGTCCTTAAAGCATTTAATACAGAGCAAAGCATTAATCTGTAAAAAATTAAAAGCTGTGCTCTGTTTGTGTTGAAGCTTTTTGTACTTTTGTCCTGCTTCCGTGATTCTTAAATAGCTCCTCACCCTCTACAACTAGAGAAAAAGGAGTCGAGTAGGTGAAAGCAAGGGAAATTGACTGAGCAGTTTAGAAGGGCAGGAAAAGGCACCACTGTCACGTGGAAGCTAAGCTATAAACTAGTTTTTCCAGCCTTCTCTGACCTAGACACTAAAGTCTACTCAATATACCAGCTGGAGGTGCATTTCATTAAATTACCACTGCCATGCACGTAAACTTTAAGCTAGACTCTTACTCTTTGATAAATCCACACTAAAGAAAAGGAATAGTGCAATACACCCAAGGTTTTTTTTTTTCATTTTCAGTTGTTCAGATTTGATAAGCAAGCTCAGGTCCTTTGCTTAATTCCCTTTCTTTCCCTCTTGCAAATCATACAGAGGTGTTTTCTTATGCAAAGTTTACTGAAGTTCTGCCTAATTTATGCAAGAGAATACAGCAGAGTTAGGTAGTGAATGTACCTGAAAAGGGGAAAGTGTACTTCGACTCTCGACCACCACTCAGTGAAGATGCGGACAATGAAACTCATAACCCAGGACGCACTTTGCTCTGCACTGATTACACAAACCCTTGTGAACTCAAAAGCTTTTACATTAAGAGTGAAATCCTTTTGAAAGTGATTGTTTATACCACCATTAGCTGGTACTAGTACGCAGAAGTACTAGTCAGTAACTGCACTTGACTAAAAATAAGAAACAATCGCATTTTAAAGCGGCTTATCCAACATTTACACTCAAGTCCAACAGCATGCCTTCCCTCCCTGCCCACATTGTTCGGTGATTTCAGTCAACCGTGGTCCTTAGGAAATAATTTCTATTCTGCATCTATGTCTCCAGAATGTGCTTCCTATGCCAGGAAGGTATGACTAGCTGACTTCATGTTGTACCCATAAAACAACAGCTTGACTGAAAGCGAGAGGAATGAAACAAGGCTTTCTACAGATTAACGCTTCGAACCATGGTCAAAAACCTGAGCCAGTACAGCTGAGTACCAGCTGCAGGACTGGTTATACCCTCCTGCATCACATTGGTCCCTTTCTTGACAAAGCCACTGAGAACATGTGAACCAAATGGCAAGTGTATGCAGCTTCATTTAGGGAGCCACAGGTCATATGTACTTTTTCTCATGTTTTGCTCATGCAAAAGCCATTATACTACTAGGAATCCATATACTACATGTATTATGGTATATAATTAGAAATAAGGGCTACTATTTTTAGAACCAGTATGTTTTCTTTAGCCAAGTCAAGATAAAGCTATGCAAATACAATAATTATGCCAAGATTTTTTAATTGTTACAGATCCATTTTGTATAAAGCCAATAGCTAAGTCAACTGTGGTCTTAAAACACGCTAGTATTTGTTTTTCGCACGACCAAGCTGTTGGGTGATTCACTTTAAAAGCCACCTTTTGTAAAATAAAGCCAAACCACCCAGTCAACAACAAACTAAAAGTCCCACGTGCTTTAACAGCATCGCTTCATCATCTGGGCACCTTCAAATTTGTGGCAGCTTCCCCCCCTCCCCATCCTCTTCCAAGACAGTTGTGAGAAATTAAGTCTGAACACTCAGACGGACACAGGGACAGTAACTCATTACTGCCACCAGCTGCGTATCTATCTTCTCATACAAGCAACTGAGCTTCTGCCAACCAATCCCTGAAAAATGACCTTATTATGAGGACTTTTAAGAAGAAAATGAAGGGTTTTTTTTCCCCCAAATTCAACATTGTATAAATTGTGGAATTTTAGCAGTGTCTGGGGAAGTGCAAAATCCCCATCTGAGGACAAATTATCAGAGCCATCAGTGACCTACCCCAAAAAATGTCAGTAAGTGACAACACAGAGACATGAGCCCTGATCACAAGACTCCTATAGCAGCTCTCCAAACTTCAGAAATCATCTAATCACAAACATGATCAGAAAAAAACAGCTCATGTTAAAGTACCGCAAGCCACATCCCACCCAAACCAGGAACTTTCTATAAAGCTTGGTATAAAACAGGGAAACTGGTAACATCATGATCAAGATTTACATGACAATGGCAAGCTAAATAGAGATTTATGTTATTTACTTCTGAGCTTCCAAGACTTGGATTTGTTTTAATTTTTTCTTCTAAGGAAACAGAAATTTCCTAAGCTCAGGAATTTGCCTACCATGACAAAAAGTTCAGGACCTTTAAAGAAGCCATCCATTCTCACTGCAGTTCCTCTCTTGGGTTTTTGAGATGTTCTATAAACACAAGTGAACGAACTATGAGCAGCTCACTGAGCAGACAAATGCCAGAAGAGCATCTTCTCTTCCAGAAGAGCTCAGAGAGGTTAACTTCGTTACATTGTGCAAGGACATCACAACAAAACTGAAGAGACCCCCCGACAGCCTGTACTCTTATATTGCTTGTGTAATTACGAGATTAATTTTTATCAAACTGGGGGTAATTATAATTCCCCTCTGAATGAAATGCCCTGCAAATATCACATGGAGCCATAATTGTTCTCAGCAGTTTCATTTCACAGTAACACATCTATTGGGTAATAGGTGTAACGAGCACTTCACAAGCTACCTTCGCCATACTGACTGTAACTATCTTACAAGCTGTCACCGGCAGAGACAAGAATCATCACATCCAACTGCCTTACTGAAATAAATCATACCTGCATTAATACTGTACTAATCTTCCCCACAAAAGTCACACTAGTTGTTTGCCTGACCCCTTGCCCACCAGGATTTTACTAGCAGAAAACAGGTTTACTGAGAATTCATTTTAAAAGCACTTTCTCCTCCCACCCAAATATCCTCAATCTTTCAAAAGATGGTTTTATTTTTATCTGGATTTCAACAAGACTCTACAGCCTCTTAAGGGAAGGAAAAAGAAAAAACACCAAAACAGAAAACCAAAACCCTAAAGTTTCCTTTATCTTGAGAGGTCCCAGTTGCAACCAGCTTTATTTCTGTGCCTGAGAACACAGCCGAGCACACACCAACCAGCCCAAGTGTCCATTCTGCTACCCAGGGCAAGTGCAGCGCATCAAGCTGGCCTGGGAGCTGGCGTGTCACAAGCAGCAGCTGAAAGGTTTATGGGGAAATCTCGCAGGGCTCGTAAGGATAACAGCTTTCTGCCTTCCAAACTACTGCTACAGAAAAACTCCTTGCATTTAGGTTCACCTTTCTAACGAAAAGTGCTGGAGGACACAACTAAAGTGGTGCAAACTGCAATCTACACAATCACCGGGATGAGAAATCCGTGCAGAGCAAATTAAGGTGTCAGTTATAACACAGAGGACCCCAGAGAGCATCAACTTGGGCTGTTCAGCTTAATTCGCTCGTGAAGGGGTGCGTGGCAGAGGGCCGTGCTGCAGAGGGGCTCAGACATCCCACAGCACGGGACCGACTGCAACGAGAAAGCGGGCAAAGCAGCTCCGCACGGACGTGCTACACCCCCCCCCCGCGGCACGAGAAGCAGGAGGTTTTTGGATGCGTTTTCTCAGTGCTACCGAAAGTGCGAGGAACGGCCAGGGACACCACGAGGGGCAACGGAAGCGGCAGCGCCTCCGCGCGATGCTCGGCCCAAGCTGCGTGCGCTCGTGGGGACAAGTCAAGAGAAAGGCCACAAAGACAGAAGGGACCTCAGTAACTTGGC